>NAGG01000408.1:0-26683 GCA_003031705.1 Calonectria naviculata
CCCCCTCCCCTCCCTTTCCCCCCGATTTCTTATCGAGTGGCTCCCCCCATCTCGGCAACTTGTACTCGTCCAGTGGGTGTGGGCTAGGCAGGGGTGATATTGGTGTGTGTGTGTGAGTGAGCGGAGACATTGAAAACGCCATCCTTACAACGGTGACTGTCCAGATTTAACCCTGGTGTCTCTATCACAAAGCTCGGCGATTCTATCGCCATGCTCGGCAAGAGTGGTCTTGATTTCGGTGAACCTATCACCGTATTCAGTGATATTGGACTCAACTCTCGCGACTCTGTCGTTGTTCTCGGCATTGGCCTTGTCCAATGGAGCTTGCAGGTCAGCCACCATCTCCTTCGCATTTTTCAACTCGATTTTCAGGTCGTAGTTGGAACGGTGGCTCTCATCCAGAAACTTGGTATAATCTTTAACTTCTGTCTGGGTTTTCTTGACTTGAGCTTTGGCTTTCTCTTTTTGCTCTCCGATCTTGAGGTTTGCAGCAAGTAATTCCTCCTCGAGTTTCTGAATCCTACCCACAAGATAACGTCCAACGTCCTGGAGATGCAGAGAAAAGGGATGGATGAATTGACGTACAAGCCGAACCAGGCGGCGGTTACAGCCAGACCAGGGTTCTATAGCATCCAGAATACCATTCCCAAAAGCAGAGTCTCGCGCCAAAGAGACCAATGACAACAGATCCAAAGGCAAAGCCGGTAATGACATTGTTTGTGTTTTCGTCCCACCATGGCTGTACATGGTCCTTGATCTCATGTAGATGACGTTTGCCGCTTCGACTACCGGGAAAAGTGAGAGCTGTCTGAATACTAACGAGGAGACAAACAATGCTTCTGGAGTTCAATGGCCCATTGTATTCATCTGTATTTAACAATGAATCACTGCAAGAGATATTTCATCTCAAAATGAGAGAATTTCAAACCAAATATATTTCGTCCGTGCTTTCATCTTCACCTTTTCCCTCATTGCTCTTCCACGAATCTCTTGCTCCGTCGCGCATCCCCTCTGCTTCCGTCACTGCTCTCTCAGCTCTGCTACTTCACTATTCTTGATAAATACTATTCATATCCACACGTATGTCTTGCTATGGTATTTTTTGCAGGCTGCTATGCGTGTTCTAACTCACATACAGTTACTCCAAAGTTCGCCATGCCACCACCACCTCCTCATCCTACCCCTTCGGACGGCAGCAGCGGCGGCGGGTCCAATACGAGTGCGAATACCTCACCGACTACTGCACAAAGTCGACGAGCAGAAAGATCATATGCCATGCGTATTGGAGCCCAAGTCCTTCCGCAGCATTTGCAACGAACTGTCAACCCGACCGCGACTCGCAAAATTGAGTTTGAGGACGACTTGAGCGACGCCGAAAAAAATGCGCTGAAGGATATCGTCCACGCGTGGATGCTTGCTCGACCTGTCGAAGACCCTGACCACCTTGAAATCCCAAACTATCTCTGGGATAGTTTTCTTGTTGAAATATTCAAGACGTGGGATTCTAGTGATCGCGACATCCAAATTCCAAGGCTCAAACCTCGGACTTCGGAAGACACAACTATCAAAGTCGGTACACTGCGCGAGGACCACCCTCCCTCTGCCGCAAAGAAGCGAAAACACGATGGTTCCGAGGTCGAAATTCCGCCGCAACGAAGGGCCGGCGCTGATGTCTATTTGGCGCCTACCTTAGCGTATGGCGACCAAACCATACACTGGATGTACAGAGATTCTCGAGGGAAATTGATCAACTAGGAGCTAGTTCAATTCAACGAGGGGACAACAAATACCTCTGCTCGCCTGAAAGCTATCAGGCACTACGATGCATCGGAACGGCGCAGGGTCAATGCCTACAATTTCAAACTTGCGCTAGCTTTTGCGAGGCGCCGAATTGTCAAGTTCGCAGCAAGAGGGGATGGGAGCAGATTAGCACCACTCGTCCATGAAGAAGACGCATGCGTCGGTATCGAGCGCCTGGAACTAATCCAGGATGTCGTCCATTCGATGAAGACAGAAATACTTGCAATGGTCGAACTGGTCGAGCGCGTTGGGTTTCCCGAGGCTGCGTTTGCCTTTTGATAATCACTAATCATCTTCATTATTGGGGTGGGAGTTTGAATTATACACAGATTTTGAGTTCATATTCTTGGGGCGGTATGGTATCGAGCATGAGATCTCAGGGTTTTGTTTGCGGTTTACTGGATGGGGGTGGGTGCGAAGGGCACAGTCGCTTTTAATGCGCGAGGTTAAAATTCCATCACTAGATGAGGGGTTAGTTAGATGGGAGATGAGCAGATACCAATCGGGCGTAAACATGAGGCCGGTGAGAACAACCTCAACTGCCCAAACCAAGAGACAATTTTGCAATCGTGTTCAATGAATGAGTTTCGAGATGGCTTCCAAACGCAACCATCGGAACTGTTTGGATTTGACTAAAATGATGAGTCAAAAGTCTGACAACTGGTGTTGTCAGACTTTTGGCTCAATTATTGAGAATTTTGTAATGATGATGATATACTGTAAGACTAGAAAGACGCCCTATCCAGCAAGGCCCAAAGTATGTAAACTTAATCGAAAAGAAATCGCGACAAACGGTCCCTTGCTTCTTCATCGCCCCAGTTCACCAAAATCCGTTCCTTTGACTCTTCCATCTTGATTGCCACCAGTGGCTCCATCGCCAACTGTTCCTCTTCACTCAAAAGATGCACCCTGGTCTTCCACAGCTCGGCGACAGGAATATCTTTCTCCCGCTCGCCAAAGAACCTCTCGTCCAGATATTTCCAGTAGATGGTATCAAATGACCAACTCTTTTTAGCAGCATAGTTGAGCCAAAAGCGTCCTGTTGACCAGCTCTCTTTCATATATGCTGAAAGCAATAGAGACCCAGGACCAATGTTCTGTTCCACCTCTTCCATTACCGATAGCCAAGTTGGCAATCGCTCTCCGTAGACGCGAGCCCAATCATCAATGCCATTATCCCACATCTCTGGCACATCAAGTAATAGCCACCAAGGTGAGTCCAAAATAAACTGCGTTGGGCCGACGTAGGCATTTTCCCAGTCAATAACCCCAAGCATCTGGTTATCTTTATCAACAACGACATTGGCCGGCCTAAAGTCGTCTGACCAAAGGCGGAATGAGCCCGAACCAACCGGAGCGGGGATCGTAGCAGGAGTGTGCTTTGAGGACACAGACCAATCATCTTCGGAAAATCCAAACTTAGAGAGCTTTCCTTGCTTTGCTAATCGTCGAAATACTTGACGAGCAACATATTTGTTTTTGCAGTCATCCTCCGATGAGACCATATCATTATGCTGAAAGACGAGGGTTGCCATTTGCATATCAGCCAATGCCACATACCACTCATCAGCAGTTTGATAAGTAGTATCTTTAGGCGCAAAATTTGACTTGGGAATATTGGAGAGATGAACCATGTTGTTCATATTAAGGGTAATCGGCCGTCCAAGTACATCGTAAGATCCAGGACCTGTTTCGACAAGAGTTCCAATAGATGAGAAAGTAGGCTGTGCGAGGTGTAATACGCATTGCGCCATTTGAACCCACAAGCTCTTAAGCTTCGTCTCGGAAATATTGGGGTCCAATACGGGTGTGTCGTTGGAGTCTACACCAGGTGCTTGCAGGGCCTCGCCCATTCCAAGACGAGACTTTAAATCCTCAATAATAATGAAAGGACCAATGTCAGGGTCAACCCCGTGGTAGAAGGTTTTTGGAACCCTAAGCTGAGTTCGTTGGCTAATGCACAACGCGGTAGCTGCTTCGGCAAGTGTTTTCTCTTCAGGGAACACGGCCTGGTTCGGACATGGTACGCGGATGAGGACATTGGTAGAGAGACCCTCAACCTGAAAGGGATACAGAGCATTATAGCCACCGATAACCAATGGAGTGACCAAACTTGCATTTTTCTTGAATATTTTGTTGGCAAAGGATTCGATCTTTCGACATGTGGATGTCAACCGGACATACTGGAGCGCCTGTTCAAAGCGCTCATCATTCTGGTCCCACGCCAGGTTATCGGAGTCCTGTCTGGCGCCCATGTTGGACTGAATGAGATGCACTGAAAATGTAGAGAGGAGAAGATTAAAAATATGCAGGGCAGAATGTCAAGAATGTGAAAAATTGAGGGACATGAGAAAATACTGAATGTCCTCAGCCCAACGATTGGGCCTCCCATGTTGTTAGTTCTGAATTCAATCCCGTGTGGGTCCATGAGGGGGGGTTGTCGTCGCGGACAGGGCTGTTTTCGCCAGGCGCTTCGTCCCAATCCACTTTACTATAGGCTATGGCATCCTGTGAACTAACTCGCCATTCACAATATCACCCTCTTTTGCTATACTCCTTTTGCAACCTAAGCGCAGAGAACCGGCTACACTCTTGGATTTTCCCATCAGATAAAATTAAGTTAGTAATTGAGGGCAAGAAATTACGAGATTAAATGGTCTTGTCGAAGGCGGGATTACTGCATGCAGTAGGGGTAAAACTTGTCAATTATATTCATCTGTGTCTTCTCTTCTCATTCTGAAGCTATCTCTCCCTTTAAGAGGGGTATTGTGTCAGATCTAGCTTATGTAAAGGAAAAAGCAATATGGCTGACATGACGCCATAGATCCTGTGATGCCTTCAATTAAACCAACAGGTCTTAAATTTAGCCTTTGTTTCTGTTATTCAAGTTCAAATACCACATCAAGGTCTAATAATGAATAAATAGGATAAAAGTCAAGTCTAAATACCAGGCAGAAGCCTGGACGCAAATGGAAGGGCCAAGGATAACATGGGTATACAAAACTCACGGACACAGCAGATACAAAAGGATTCAATAACAGCCAAGCTCCAGGACCTTATCAAAGTATCATAGGCGAGGCCCCAGTCTCAAAAGGAGGACTGGGGTTAATTACCTAGTTGGGATTGCATTTTGTTCATGGGAGTCAGATTGGGTGACGGGAAAGACCTAGATGTTGAAGGCTTAGAAATAGGTTCTAGAGTGGGCACTGGACTGCTCCTTAGTCCAAGAGGTGAGCAGGGCCGATGAACGCTGATGAGGGACTGATAAATAGCTAAGCCGAAGTTGAGCCAGCGAGCGAAGAGGTCATAAAAGCGGCGACCCGTGCCCAATCGCGTGTCGCTTGTGTCTTGTCTCATAACACTCCGTACCGTAGGTAAAAATGATTGGTCAAATGTTTGACAACGCCTCGCGGCGGGCCACCCACTAATTCAACAAAATAAATAAAATAAACCGGCCTAAATAACATGATAAATAATAATATTAGGTTTGCTTATTATGTTAGGGTTATGAGATATTATTTGTTATTTTAGGCCCAAGGTTGAAAAACCGGAGAGGTTGTCGCAATTGAAAGGTGATAGTGGTGTTGTCGGGCTTGGCACATCACTTTAGTAATGATGACCGAATCCGCATCTGACACGTACGTGTCACGAGAGCGATTCAGCCACACGAGGCTGGCGGCTAAACCATCCTAAAACTTTCTCGAATTGTCAAAAAATCAAATTCGGTCGTCACTAGATGCCATGATCAATAATTCTCCAAAGAAAACGCAATATCACAATCGAAGTAAATTTGTACCGAAAAATCTGGATCAATTTGCTGTTCCCTACGCTGTATTCCGAGTATGAGTGAGACAACATTTCTTGGGCCCATTCACGGTCGCAATGTTCTTGCTGGGTTTAACACCTCTGGCGGAACCGTCAATATTCAATTACCAGCGGGTATATTTTCATCATGCTTTCTATTAAGCTCCAGAATAACTAACACTTATTGGAGATCGACCTGACACGCCCCCGAATCCATCATCAACGAGCATTCCATTTAGTCGTGACCCAAACTTCGTCCCACGTGGCGATATCCTCGACACGATCCGTAAGCTATGCTCCAAGCCTTCAGGGCGCGCTGCGCTTGTCGGTCTTGGTGGAGTCGGGTAATGCTACGGTATTAATAGCAGGAAGTTTCTACTGACATGAAGGCAGAAAGTCACAACTTGCGATTGAATATGCTCATCAATTAAAGGACCAAAACAATATCGGGGAACACCAAACATGGATATTCTGGATCCATGCTGGCACTATCACACGAATCGAAGAGTCGTTCAAGGCTATTGCGGAGGCTGTAAAAATTCCCGGTCGAGACCAGTCAGATGCTGATGTAAAGCAACTCGTCTATGGCTGGCTTAGCAACGAAAACAAAGGATCATGGTGCATTATTCTGGATAGTGCCGATGATTATGATATACTTTTTGGGACGAAGGATAGTACCGGTGATTGCCGACAATTGGCATCGTATCTACCACAAAGTCGAAACGGATCGATCCTTCTAACTACACGAAATCGGGATGTGGCCTATAGACTGACAGGAGACTCCGAGAACATGATTGAGGTTGGTCCAATGATAGAGGACGATGCTCTAAAGCTCCTAGAGAACAGATTGGGATCATTATCGAACGCAAGTACAGCAGCAGACCTGGTACAGCGGCTTGATTATATTCCGCTTGCCATTAGTCAAGCTGCTGCTTACATACGCGCAAGATCGCCACTAGCTACATTGGAAAAATACCTAGCCGAGTTTCAGGGAAGCGAGAAAAAAAGAATCAGGCTTCTTGGGCACGATGCTGGAGATCTCAGACGGGATGGGGGAGCATCGAGCGCAATCCTTACAACATGGCAGATTTCATTTGTCTACATCCGCGCTAAGAGACCTTCTGCGACAGATCTACTATCGCTTATGAGTTTCTTTAACCGACAAGGAATACCCAGATGGCTCCTCAAATGTTCCAGAAAAGGAACATATGATGCACGGGCACGTCAGGCTGAGAGCATGGGGTCGGAAAGCGAAAGCGAAAGTGATGATGATGATGATTATGAATTCGAAGAGGATATTAAGACCTTAAAAGACTTCGCTCTGGTTATCGTTACCGAAGGAGATAATTTTGAGATGCACGGCTTAGTACAGCTGTCCACAAAGAGGTGGCTTGAGGCTTGTCAGTACGAGTTACTGAAGGAGCAGTATGTTACTCTAATAGCTAAATGGTTTCCAAGTGGGGATTATGAGACATGGGAAGATTGCAGATTACTCTTTCCCCACGCTGAAGAAGCAATGAACCATCAGCCGAAGAGCGATAACGCTAAAGGAATATGGGCAGGTCTTTTACAAAATGGAGGACGGTATGCCATGCTACAGGGAGTATATGAAACGGCAGAAAATATGCTTAATAAAGCAAGAAAGGTACAAGAAAGAATATTAGGAATGGAAGATACAGTAACTCTTAGGTGTATATCATATCTCGCATCAACAATTTCGGAACAAGGCCGATGGGAGGAGGCAGAGAAGCTCGAGCGACAGGTCATGGAGATGAGGATAGTAAAGCTGGGAGCTGATCATCCTAGAACGCTGACTAGCATAGCCAACCTCGCATCAACATACAGGGACCAAGGGCGATGGGAGGAGGCAGAGAAGCTTGAACGACAGGTCATGGAAATGAGGATAGCAAAGCTGGGATCTGATCATCCGGACACGCTGATTAGCATGGGCAACCTCGCATCAACATACAGGGACCAAGGGCGATGGGAGGAGGCAGAGAGGCTCAAGCGACAGGTTATGGAGATGATGATAGTAAAGCTGGGATCTGATCATCCGGACACGCTGACTAGCATGGGCAACCTCGCATCAACACTTTCGGACCAAGGGCGATGGGAGGAGGCAGAGAAGCTTAAGCGACAGGTCATGGAGATGAGGATAGCAAAGCTGGGAGCTGATCATCCGAGAACGCTGACTAGCATGGGCAATCTCGCATTAACACTTTCGGAACAAGGGCGATGGGAGGAGGCAGAGAAGCTTGAACGACAGGTCATGGAGATGAGGATAGCAAAGCTGGGAGTTGATCATCCGAAGACGCTGACTAGCATGGCCAATCTTTCTTTTACGTTGAAAAGAAAAGGTTGTTATGAGGAAGCATTAGAATTGATGGAATCTTGTGTCCAAGCTCGGCAGCAAGTTCTTGGCACACGGCATCCAGATACAGTCTCATATTTGTCTACTTTGGATAAGTGGAGGATGAGAGAACTATAGGTATTTCTGGTATCTAAACATTTCTACATGCCATGATAGTGTTAAGAGACTAGTTTTGATTTACCCTGCATTAGACTGCCCTCGAGCTTTGTATCTACTGAAGGGAGATGAAGCTGTGAATTGGGCTCCGTAATGGAATCAAATGATTATCATGTTACGGCTTTTCCCTTCCTTCTTAGGATCCAGCTACGTTCCATCAAAGATGTGGCATTGGCTTCCACATACGACCTTTTTTGCATTTATAACTACTAGCCTAAAATGATGAGTCAAAAATCTTTCAGCTTCTTTAGGTAGGCCACCTGCTAATTGAAATAAGTAAACGAAATAAACGGGTGCAAATAGCCTTACATAAAGTAATATTAGCTTGTACTTATTCGTTATTATATCCTTCACGTTGAAGAAACGGCGGGACAGTTGCAATTGAGGGGCGACACTGACATTGTCAACTTTTGGGACCTCACTTTATTTTAATAGTGGTCTAGCGTGATATTACGCGTAGGTATCCGAAGCTGTGTTGCGTTGTAAGTTACATCAGAGTAGCATGGTCAACGCCGTTCACGCATAAGAAGGAAACACATGTTCATCACCACATATCATCGGGGAGTTGCTGCGGGAGACCAAATCTTGAACGGTTCATAAAATTTGTATTTTGGTGTCAAATCAACATCTGCATTCGCTTTTTGTTTTAACCGCAAAAAAAAAAAGAAAGGCATTGTACAAGCAGACCTTTCGTGCCCATCCCGCCAATGACGAGCAAATAGAAAAACAAAGTGGATGGGGAAAAGCTCCTCACACGTATCACAAGCCTTTACAGCCCACGCGCTCATCGGGTGGCGGCAATGGCAGCATCGAGAATGTCAATGCCCTTGTTAATCTCCTCGTCGGTAATGGTCAGGCTGGGCACGAAACGGAGGGTGTTGGTGCCGGCAGTGATGATCAGAAGGCCACGCTCACGGGCAGCCTTGATGATGGGGGTGGGATCCTCAGAGAGCTGGAGTCCCAGGATCAGACCGCGGCCGCGGACCTCCTTGATGAGGTCGGGGTATGAGGCCTGGAGCTCGGCGAACCGGTCCTGGAAGACCTCGGACTTGGCGAGGACATCCTCCTGCAGGGCCTTGTCGGCCAGACGGTTGACAATGTAGTGGGCCAGTCGGGAGGCCAGCGGGTTTCCGCCAAAGGTGGTGCCGTGGTCGCCGACCTTCATCTTGTCAGCGACATCCTGAGTCACGATGACGGCGCCGATGGGGAAGCCGTTGCCAAGAGCCTTGGCGGTGGTCAGAATGTCGGGGTGGGCCTCCTTGGGGAGGTTGCCATGAGCCCAGAAGGTGCCGGTTCGGGAAAGACCGCACTGAATCTCGTCGTAGATGAGCACGGCGCCAACCTCTCGGCAGCGCTTGGCCAGGGCAACGAGGAACTCGTCGGAGGCAGCAATGAGACCGCCCTCGCCCTGGATGGGCTCGACAATAACACCGCACGTCTTCTCCGTCACCAGGTCGTTGATGGCGGCAACGTCGTTGTAGGTGCCGACCTTGAAGCCGGGGACCATGGGGGCAAAGGGCTGCTGGTACTTGGGGTTGGGCGTGGCCGACAGACTGCCCATGGTTCGGCCGTGGAAGCCATTCTGGAAGGAAACGACCTCGTACTTCTCACCCGAGGGGTCGACGATCTTGCCGGCCTTTCTGGCAAACTTGATGGCGGCCTCGTTGGCCTCGGAGCCGGAGTTGCACACAAAGACGGACGCAGCGTTGTGCATGGCGCCCGACTCGAGAGTCTTCTCGACGAGCAGCTTGGACAGAGCGCCGGTCCATGGGTTGTAGTACAGGTTGGAGGCGTGGACAAGCTCCTTGGCCTATGTAAATGGTAAGTGGTTAGAATTCGCGCATAAAAAAGACGTCTTTTTGGGGGGGAGGGTGCGCGCGCCCACCTGCTCAGCTATAAGCTTGGTAAACTCGGGATCGCAGTGACCGAGGCCGTTGACGGCGATTCCGGCAGTGAAGTCGAGGTACTTGCGGTTCTCGACGTCCCAGAGCCACGAGCCCTCGCCCTTGACGAAGACGGGAGGCGGGCGAGCATAGGTGGCAACCATGTAGGGCGCGTGCTCGTTGACAATGGCAGCGCTCTTCGAGTCCGGCGACGGATCGGCGTTTGGCAGCGAGGCCAGGCCGCGGCGGGCGATTCGGGGCACGACAGCGACGCGGGCGCCGGCCAGAGGTGCCAATCGGCATCGCAGGGGGAGTCGCAGGGCCATGGCTTCGAGAGGGAATCACCGCGCAACGAGGGGACGAGCCTTTGGCAGAGGAAAGTGTGGTGTTGAGGTCCGGCGGGCTGAGAGCGTGGGGTGGGCGTGGAGAATTATTTGAAGTTGAGCTGTTATCGATAACGCTCCGCTATCGCAGCTGTGTGTCAGTACAGAGTCACTGCCAGAGTTTGGTCCCGTCAAGCCAAGGGCGCGCGAAATGTAATGAGCATTCAATGCGGCATGCTGCAAGGGTGGAAACCCACCCGGCATGGCAATCGTGTCGCCATCTCTGCGCCTGTGACTGTATTTAGTTGCGTGGGCGTATAGCTGGGCGCACGCCAATTGTCTCAAAACCCCCACCCGGCTCTCCATCTTAGCCACTGCTGGGGCCAGCTATGACACAGCGGAATAGACCTGTAGTTTTTTTGTCTCGTCCAAACTCGTCAGGGGAGGCCCTTGGTTAAGAATCGTTGTTGTCCTGTCCTTTCCTGTGCTGTTCCGTCCGGGCGGCTGGCACACCGCCAACGCGACGGCCGAGTGTTGATCGTTGATGCTATTCGGCTCAAACTTCCGAATGCTTGTTGCGCAACTGCGGCCTGGGCGCCAACCACACAAGATTGAACCAAATTCTTGCAATATTCAAAAAATACATGCATTAGTATACAGCCAGCAAGTGCCAACCGCTGGTCCCCCGAAACACCGTTTGTCTAACATGTGCCTGTCCCAGTGCATCCGTCTCGTCCAAGTCCACCCATTGCTGCTACTCAGTCTACCACATCGTATACCCATCATCCCCCCACGCAACCCCAAGGCAAGGGACCTTGCATAGGGTCTATCACAAAAGCCGATGGATACCAAGCCCAAAGTGGCATAGCGAACCGGTAGCATATCCTCCTCCCAACCCGAACCGACAAGAGTAGAAAAAAAAGTATGAGATCCACAACGCGGTTAGACCGCGCTATAACCACCACGGCTACCAGTGCCCTGCACTGTGTTGAGAACCCGACGAATCCAGTCCTTCAAGAGGTATGGGATGTCGCGAATACTGTCGCTGTGTGGAAGGAGATCCCATCCCCGAGCTCCGTAGCGGTTGTAGTTCAGCCAGCTAGAAAATACCAGATAGGCAGCGATACCGAGGAACGCGCTAGAATTTGTTAGCAGCTTCTTCCCAACTTATAGACCCAGAAAAATCCACTCACAGGATGATGAACCAGGTGAAGAAGCCCCAGTGAGAGCTACCGTCACTGTCTCCGTCATCTCCGCCCTTATCATCTCGCTTCTCGCAGGCGTACTGAGTATACCAGGTTAAACGGAGAACATCAGCATCCTTCTCAGGTCCGTAGCTCTCCCAGATAAGGGCAGCGTCCTCATTCTTGAGTTGGTGTTCCTTCGAGGACTCTCCCTCATCCTTGTCGCCATCCTTGTTGTCATCATCTTTCTTGTCATCGCCGTCTTCCATCTTATCATCCTCTTTCTTTTCGTCCTCTCGAAGTCGCAGGTTGGCTCTCTTCTCGTACTTGTCCTCCGAGACCCACTCACCCTCCGTACCGGTCTTGTTGGGGTTGCAGATGAATTCAATAATGGCTCTCTGTTCTCGGCGCTCCTTGACGGGGCCACTGAGGGGGCTTTTACCGCCTTTGAGCACCAAGCGTAGACCCTCCTTCTGAGAGTCGGCCGTAGAGTCGCTCGTTTTAAGTCTTGTCGCAGAGTAATCAAACTGAGAGCCCCCGTGGTTCTCCAGATTTCCTGCTATCGCTTTGATACCAGTAACAGTGTCGAGTTTGTCCTTGATGAGGTGCTCGATGGCGCAGACTATGTCTTGTTAGTTGGCGCACAGAGTCCCCAATCGGCGTGCCTACCTCTGGTGCCATTCGGGCATTCTTCTCCCTTCTTTCCACTTTTCTTCAGTGGTTTGCAGATATCCAAAGTATATGTTGTGTTGTAGTGTTCTGGAGGGCTTGGTTGGTAACGCGTCGTCACTACCGAGTGAGGGCCGGATAGCTTTGACAAATCAAAGCTGTGTCCCTCGACGCGGATGTTTTCGCATGTTAACGAAGACAGAGCCTGGGCCGGAGCAGCCAGCAGGGGCAGCAGAAGAGAAAATAATTGCTGTCGATGCATCGGGAAGGCAAATGGAGAAAACGAGGGACGATAAGGTGCTGTTGGCTATCGCAGCCAAATCAGGGAGCGGGCGGATAAGTTGGGATCGTCGCAGGGGTTGTTGATCGAGTCGATAAAGACGATTCCGTTCGGATACTCGGTGTTTGTCGTCGAGATATCGTTGACAGGACAGGTCACGTTTGCCTGGAGCTATCACGGGTTTGAGGAACATGACCAAGCTTCCCGGCGGAGCGGTTGTGTCATCATGCACCGAAATCAAACTAGCGCACGTGACCGCACGCGAGCCACGTTGTGCTGGAGCGCGTCATCCGTTCCCACCTGGTTCACTAATACGAAACACGAAAAAGCGTATACAACCCGGCGACCACGCCGCAGAATGTGTGGGGACCTAAAATATTGAACCTGGGCAACTCGATAATGACAATGCCTTGCAAAACTTGTTCATATGATACACATTTCCCAGTCTGATCCCTCAACACCATGCATGACCGTAGACGCTTCACCTCAAACATTAATGACCAAAGACCCCCCCCAAAGAAACGCGTTCGTAAACTATCCCTGTCCTGAGTCGAAAGAATCCCGCGGGGTATAAAGCATCCATGCCCAAACTTGATAACCGATGCGTAATTGAATCACCAAAAGTTGCCTTCACCAAAACTCCAGGCCCGCCTCCCGGCCGGTTTCGTCGCTGCATTCCCATCACTAAACGAGCAACCTCATGCTCACATTCCTTGGTGGCCCATCATCCCATTCATCCCCTGCATTTGTTGCATTTGCTGCTGCTGCATCTGCTGCAGCTGTTGTTGCTGCTGTTGCTGCATCATCATCTGCTGCTGCTGCGCTCTACGCTGCACAATGCTCTGCTGAACGAGCTGTTGTGCCTGAGCCAGTGATGTCTGTTTGACTTTCTCTAGTAGTTCTGGAGGGATGCGATCCAATGCTCCATGTTTTGCGGCAAGGGTCTGAACCATCTTTTGGTAGAGCATCCTTGCTTGGTTCTGGATTTGCACTTGCACAGGTGTCATTTGCTGCTGCTGTTGGGGCTGTTGCTGCTGCGTTTGTTGTTGCTGTTGCTGTTGCGCTTGCTGTTGCTGTTGCTGCTGCTGTTGCATTGCCGCAAGAGCCTGCAGGTTCATGTTGTTACCGTTCATCATTTGACCACTGACTTGGCGCTGCATGGGATTACCCATCTGACCGTTCATTTGGTTCATCCGTGCCATCTGCTGCATCTGAGCCTGCATCTGAGGAGTCATTTGACGCATTTGTCCTCCCTGCATATTCTGAAGCTGCTGCGCGTACTGCTGGGCGAGTTGCTGTTGGTTCATCATGCCACCTTGCTGCGCCTGCTGTTGCTGCTGCTGTTGTTGTTGCTGCTGCTGCTGTTGCTGCTGTTGCTGCTGCATCAGCATTTGACGCTGCATTATTTGCATCATTTGCTGCTGTTGAGGCGTCATTGTTTGACCATTAATGTTGCCGTTGGCAACCCCATTCTGCAAGGCCGCAAGTTGTTGCTGCTGTGCTATAGCGCGCTGCTGAGCAGCCATTTGTGCAATAAGCTGCGGGTTTGCTTGGTTCATGGCCTGGTTGTTCATCATCATGGCTTGCGCCTGGCCCATCTGCGAATTCTGAGCCATCATAGCAGGAGGTGGACTGGCTTGTGTCATGCGAGGAGTCGCCGTCATTGCCTGCCTGTTAATTGGCGTGCCATGCGGGATGTTGGGTGTAGAATTGGGTATGCGTGGTGTTCCAGAAGGATGGCTCTGTTGGCTTCCACGAGATGACATATTATGCGCCATGGGGACCGACATTGGGTGGTTCTGTACAACCGACGAAGGTCGTGGCGGACTGCCTGCTGCACCAGAATTCGTGGGTTGCATAGGTACACTGCCAACCATGGGCGAAGACATGTTCTGAGGTGTCCCTTGTCTCGCCACAGGAGAAGATGCAGGTGGTTGAGATATCTGAGCCTGAAAGCGTGGTTGGGCTTGTACCTGGATAGCGGCGGGGGCGGGTGTGGGTGTGGGCGCAGATGTAGTAGCTCCATTGGCCATACCATTTGACATGGGAACATTCTGGGTAGGATGGGCATGCTGCTGAGTGGGCTGTGGAGGAGCCTGTCTCTTGATGTTCTGGACGTTCTGGACATTCTGGACGTTCTGGGCGTTCTGGTTGCTTGGAGTCGACGCTGTCGCCGCGCGAGCTTGCCGTTGCGCCTCGGCCTGTCGTTGAGCAGCCTCCCTCGCTGCGGTCTCTCGTCTTGTACGCTCTTGTTCTGCAGCTTGCTGCCTTTGAGCTTGGAGCAGGGCTTCCTGCTGTTGCTGTCTCTGCTGTTGTAGCCTCCGATCATTCTCTTGCTGCTTGATCTTCTCCTGTTCCTTCTTCTCGGCATGCTCGCGCTTGATGTCTTCGATGACCTTGAATCGCTCGAACCTAGGATCGAATGTCGCCGCGCTTGTTTGTGCATTACCATCCGCCGTTCCGCCGCTCTGGCCACCTGTGGCGTTGGACAAACGCTCATCCAGGACGAGCATGTAGCGCTCTTGCTCAGCTGCTGCTGCCTCATCAGCTGCCATCTCAGCCACAGTTCTCTTGCGAGTCTTGGGTTGCGGTGGTGCATCAGCATGCTTAGGATGCGACATAGCATCGAGAAGTACAATTGTTTCTTCCACGCTCTTGGTTGGCTCTAGTATCAGAGGGGCATTGGTAGCCAACAGAATTTGCCCTTCAGCTTCGTGGATATTATGTCCATCCAATTCCATCTTTTCTCGCTTCTGCCGCTTAGCTGGTGGTGGCATACTTGCAGCAGTCGGCGTTGGTGGGACCATGGATATTGGAGTGGAGGGCGGTATTAGACTGGGGGCGGCCCCATCGTTGGCTCCCCGTGGGGTTGAGGCCTTAATAAGAAGATCCATCTGTAGGCTTTCAGGAGTAGGATGGAGCACCACTGTGAAAACTTTTGGCTTCTTGGGAGTGGTGTCCTTCTGGCCATCAGCAGTAGGCGCCGGCAGATTTTCCTTGTCCTTTTCCTCCACCACCTTTTCTTTTGATTCCTCCTCTGCCTTGACAGGGGCATCTCCACCCGACAAGCTCTCCTTGGGGAACGGCACATAGGGAGAAGGAGTCAGGTACTGGTTATAGTTGTGGATTGACGATGTGACCACAGTGCTTGTCGTCGAAGCCGGTCGGGCAACGTCCTTTGCCGCTTGGACAACGGATTTATGGTCGTGAACTTGGACAATGAGACAGCCATCGTAAAATGGGACACCTCCTTCGATCAAGTAGGATAGTAGATCGTGGGGAATTGTGCGACTTCTAACATGGTCGAGGAAGAGCTTCATGGGCGATTTATATTGGAACGTGCCATCTTGATTGTCGAATCTAAAGTGGGTAGGGTGCATATGAACGATGAGGGATGGAGGATTGCCGGCATGCTTCTTTAGAATGTACGCATCTGTGACAACTGCGAGAATATTAGGATACTTAGTCACGGCAAGCTCCAGAATCCAAGACCATACCATAAGGCGGGGGCTCCTTGTCGTGCGTCGTCATATCGGCAGCCAGTGATGCCGAACGCAGACCAGCACTATTTCTCGAGTTCCTCCCCGAAACTTGTGATAGTGTTTCTCGGCGTACTCGGTTTACCGGCCGGACGGTTGACGCGGTTATAGATCGTTCGCTTGCCGAATGCGGCTGTTTCGCGCTCAATGGGGGTTTCTTGGCTGACATTGATGGAGATGGTGAGTTTTTTGCAGATGTAATGGCGCCATTTGTCTGTATCCCCGATGGGGCAGGGCGTTTGATTTTGTTGGCGGTATTCTGATGGATTACGGGTCCAACGGGCGCCATGGTGTCGGGATGACACTGCGCGGAGAGCGCAGTACACGGAGTTGCTTAATCTGGGGCTTTGTGTATTCGTTCGATGGTGATCAAGTCGTCGGTTTACGGCGCAAACATCGATTTCAGGTTCGCAATGGCGCGACGCGAAAGGCGGGATCGTACCGGAGATTGTTGCGATGGTCGCACGTCGCCTCTTTATGCGGAGACGTGGAGATGACCGAGGCGCGAGTCGTTCAGTGCTGCGCGGGTTAGATGAGGTAGCAATAATCCATGGGCAGATTTCGGAATAATGCGAGACACGCCACCATGGGTCATGCCCTGGGAGGATCGCGCGATGGACTTGGTGTTGAACGTTCGCTGATGCAGCACCTCGAATGTCGCTGCATCACGGGTGCGGCTCCTGGCCTGAGGTTGCGGAACGCTTTGGGCAAGATCACGTGATCGCGTCAAGACCGAAGGAGCCAAAGGTAGTAGAGCTGGTGGGTGAGAGAATGGATGTCACACAAGACAAAAGCTATAAGAATTCAAAAAGGATTTTTTTCGGCAATTAAATAATTACTTAATCAATTGTCGCTGGAATCGCCGTACGCAAGTGCCGCTTAGTCCTGAGGTTTCTTACTGGCTTCCTTATCAACCCACATCTGCGTGTCGTGTGTACTCGGGACTCAGTCATCCACTCATGTCAAGCAAGGACTGAAACATTACCAGGGCTTAAACTTTCATCACAACAGCATCGAATTTTTAAAAAAAAAAACGAAACAAAACACGAAAAAAAGAAATGTATGAAAAGGACTTGGAAAAAATTCGGGCTTTTCAAACCACTCTTCTGTAATTATGGGCTTTGCATGCCTACTTTCATTGATTCCTAGCTCTCTGTAGAGCTGTCCACGCTTCAGTAGCGCGGACATTGTATGGCTCAGGCATGCAAAATACGAAAAGATAAAGCAAGCAGGGAACTAAAAGACTCGGCAAACCCGTATTTCCAACTTTACTGCTCATATACTAAACAACAAAACTCGTGGTATCTTTAGCCAAGTCCGTCGTAAGCCGAACTGGCCATTAATCTTGGCCTTGAACTCTGCGCACCCAATCGTCGTTCACACGCATCCCATCAACCACAACCACTCCTCGGCCTCGGCCAACTCTCTCCGGTCGCTGCCACCACAGCTCAGACTTGCTAGGTCTCTCGACTTCTGACTCGCTGTCTGCGAGACCACCAGATCCGTTATCAGCCCCCACAACCAGGATGACGTCATGGCGAAGCCATGTTTGGAGGTTGGTGATAATGCTGCCGTCTTCGCCAGAGAGGGACTCCTGGAGATACACAATATCAGGTTGCAAGTGGCGAAGAATGTGAACATGGCCATTGGGTGTGGTGAATGGCATGACCATAGTTTCCTTCTCAACAAGCCCAAGGGCTTCCGAGTAGACAGCGTTGAACGCAGGACTTGATGAAGAGGACCTAGAGAGGGTTAAGCAATATTCTTGGTAGTTTGGTCAACAAGACGTACAATGGGTTCTTCGTCTCTTCGAATGGGGTGGCTTGATCATGGCCAATGTTAGAAAATGAAGAGCTTAGTGAAGGAGGCGGAAGGTTACTGATTGCAGCATCCGTAGTCGAATCCTTCAATCCAGGAGAATAAATCAAGACAAATATCTTGAGCTTGGAAAAGTCATTGTGACGGGGGATGTGTGAGAGAATAGACTGCGATTTCGGGTCAGCATGCGTCCCTTGAGCTGTAGAACACCACTCACTGCGTGCTCATGGAATCCATCGTCATCTTCAAATGAGCCCTGCGCATCTGCAGAGACTACAATGGCAACAGTCTTGCGCTTCCTGTTGCCGCTGGTGCCAGGGGGGGTTGCCGACGTGGGGGGAGCACGGTCCTGCTTTGCATCGGCCTCCTCAGACCATGGGTTGCTTTCGTTGTAGGGACTCTTATCCTCTTCGCGAATCGAAGCCAGAGCCTTTCCCATTACCGCACCGGCTGCAGCTACGCCAGCCGCAACGGTCTTCCCCGTCGAGTCGAAGAACTGTTGCGGGCTGGGGGTTCGTCGGAATGCGCCGGACATGCGGGAGCCCCATCCGGTGCCGCCCTCTTCCTCCACAGCTGCTACTCCATGGCTTTGTTCTTCGGGTCGCGGTGGCTTGTCAGACGAGTTGATATCTCTTGTTCCTCCGTGGTGGGAAGCTCCGCCGTATTCAACAGTGTCGTAGTCGAGGCCGGAAACGTGTTCGGCTTCTTCATCTTCATCCTTGCGCTGGCTCCATACCCAAGCCGCAACACCGACAGTTGCGACCGTGAGCGTGACAGCAAGTGGCACCCAGTGGCTCCAAACTCCTCGTCGCGAGCGCGACGATCCGTGATCGGGTGACATTTACGCAACGCGCTGTCGCATTGCTAAGTGGAGGGGATGGCGCCAGCGGCGGCGGGCGGCAATGGGTGCGAATGCCCTCGTTCGAACAGCTCAGCAGGAAGATTGCAATTGCCCCGCAATTTCGCCTGATTTTTGGCGACAGAATCCGTGAGGCGATGTCGCTGCGTTGAAAAGAAACGCCGGTGGTTGATGCCGATGTTCGTAGGCGCGGTGGCTGGTATCACTATCGTCAACAACGAGGTGGAGCTGAGGTATCACACCCCCAGCAACACCCTGCCAGAGCCCGAGGTCCAGCGTCAGCTCAGGGGCTGATTGGCAAGGGAGCGGGGATCAATGAATACCCGCGCCGATGCCGAGAGTCGGCCGACAACACGTGAAGCAGCATGGTGCGCCACGCACAGCCACAATGTGGGACATGCCGCCTTTTTCGAGGTCTTGGCAGCTGTTTTGTGGTGACTCTTCACATCGAGACTATGAAAACGACTCAAACTCACGAAAACAAGCTACCAATCTTGCATCCGAGCACCCTGTGATCGATCAATCAGGTCCCCACCATTTTCTGCGCTTTCCGGGAGGACTTGCAGGGGCTCTTTCCCCGCGGGGGTATATCAACACCAAATCAACAGACTCATTCTCACTCTCATCGCAATGCCCCACGCTGTGTCGATGCCGTCGACCGGGCTTCAAGCCCTTATCCTTTGCGGGCCAGGCTCGTCTTTCCCGACTTTCACATCCAACCCCGATGAGAATCCCAAAGCCCTTTTGCCGATTGCCAATCGACCTATGGTCTGGTATCCAATCGATTTCTGCTACCGAATGGGAGTTACGAGTGAGTCAGCCCCGCCAAACACCTTTGAAGCCTGGGTCGGTTCGCCAGTATATGTGCCTATGAGTTATGCCATATCTACGCCGCATATCCCGCAGGACTTTTTTTTTGGCATTTTATTGTTTTCTGTTTTGATCTCTCGACGAGACTTTTCTTTCATAGATTAAGAATGATGTCAACGCCCAACACCATGCTAATATCCATTAGGCATCACCTTGATCTGCCCTCCAACTGCGTCGGCAGCTATCACAACTGCTCTCAATACCAACCCAATTCTCACTGCTCTTCCCTTGCCGCGCCCCGACATTCTGGCGCCTGCAGACCTTACCCAAAACACAGGCACAGCTGATATCTTGCGGTTGCCGGAAGTGAAAGAACTCATCACTGGCGACTTCATCGTTCTGCCTTGCGACCTTGTCTGCGAGCTCGGGGGAGAAAAGCTTCTTCAATCTTGGATGGTCAAATCGGCCAGTCTCACGGATTTGCTAGATACCCCCAGACTCTCTAACGGACATAGATCCCTCCACAGTGGGGGGCTTGGTGTTTGGTATGACACCAAATCAACCACTCCCGTTAAGGGAGAGAACACCGACTTCGTTGCAACAACTCCCTTGCCTTCGTCTCGCATCACCCCTCCAAAGGGATCGCTGTTCCAGAGCTTGTCAAAGGTGGTGTACTCCATGCCCACTGACTCCCTGAACGATCTCACAGAAGAACGGAAAGGACTCCCTATCCGCCATGGTCTTTTAAGAGCACACTCCCGCATCCGGATGTTTACTAATCACCGCGATGCGCACATTTACATCTTTCCCCGCTGGGTTCTAGACTTTATCAAGGAGAATGAACGCCTGGAGAGTATTGGCGAAGATGTCATCGGCTGGTGGGCAAAGGCTGGTTGGCAATCGGGCTTGGCCGAGAAGCTCAAGATGCAATCCCTCTGCAGTTACGGCCGCGTAGATGACGATTTGGAAAATCAAGACGGTGCGTCGTCTGCAGGAGACTCTAACCCTGAGGGACAAATGGCCTCGTCAGAGAACTTGGCAGGGGCCAATGTCACCGATACACCCGTGTCAGGCGCCTCAGAAGACAAGGAAGTTTCATCAAAGAAATCATCCAAATTCGATGTACCGCCGATCCTTGCCTACATTCACTCTAGCCAGGGCGCTGCACCGCTTATTCGCCGCGTGGATACGGCACAGCTGCTCCTTGCTATCTCACTGCAGCTGGCCAAACTACCGGCGCTGGAGGAGACTGGCCCCGAAGGAGCATCTCCTTATGCTCATGCAAGAAAAGTTGCTTATCCTGAGGGCGTGAAGCCACGTACCACCATCACTAAGCAAGATAGTCTCATTGCGGAAAACGTCACAGTTGAGGAGAAGACATCCATCAAGGAGTGTGTTATTGGAGCAGGTTCGCAGATCAACGAAGGCGCCAAGTTGTCGCAGTGTCTCCTGATGGAAGGGGTCACCATTGGAAAAGGCTGCAAGCTTACTCGGTGCATTTTGGGCAAGCGCTGCGTTATCGGTGCTGGCTCTGTCTTGACCGACTGCGAAGTTCAAGAAAACCTCCTTGTGGAGCCCCGAAGTAAGTCGAATCATATCTATTGGTATACCACGCATCCCGCTAACCTGCAATGCTTTTACTTCTGCAGCCGAAGACAAGGACAACAAGCTCATGAGCTCCGAGGGTCTGGAGGCAACAGAGGCCGAGATGGACGAGGTGCTCGAGGAGATGGAAACGGCTGCCGAGGAGGCAGTGATGGACTAACCTAGAAATACCACTGCAATAAATCCAATGTGTATGATGCTAGTTTTCTCTAAACACGCGCCTTGCGAAGGGTTGCAGTCTTCGCGTCCCGAGCACCGCGGATACCCGCCAAGTTTAGGTGATGTGGCTCAGGCTCAACCCTACGATCTTGCATTTTAGCATCCCGTCGACAGCCTATCGTCGCACACCACATTACCCGACGGTGCGGGGACCTCTACCCAACAAGATGGCGAGAATGTGATCCGATTGCCCTCCAAGTCCCAGTATAGTTAAGAACCCAACCGGGTGCATATGCATATTGACACGCCATGCACCCAGGCCACACAAACCCAAACCCGCTGTCACCCCGAATTTGGCACCAGAGCGTGTGGGCCTCTCAGGATGTCTGGAAATTGGCTGGCGCCAACTCTGTAACGGGTGCATGTTCCAGCTCGACAGGGACCTACAGTACCAAATGCCCTGCAACCGTCGTGGGTGGTATGAGCCGGTGGCTCGAGGGATCCAAGGGACTCTACATGCGCAGGAGGGTTGTAGCAAATGCGGGTAATATCCCGAGTCAATCAGGTCTGCAGCAATTGACAACGGTGCCCCTGTTTTCATTGGCAACCTGGATCGCGTCGACAAAGTGAGAACTGAGAAAACAATTGAGGCATCTTGTACACGGGGAAACATTCTCACTGGTACAGGGTAGGCCCATTGGCTGAGCTGAGGATTTCCATAATAAATTATCCATTGTGCGACAGAGTGGAGTAGCACTATTTTAGGCATGCTCAAGGAGCCATGTATGAAATTGTGCCCACCTTCCCCTCCGATACTGGCTGTCAAACGGCCTCCATCTACATAGTCCAGCGAGGGTCTTTTACCCGAGATGCACGCTAATCACCTTACCCTGCTACGGGTGGTGTGGTGCCTCCCGCCGATGGGGTTGAAGCCCAGTTCCCAAGGGTTTGCACCCAAATACCGACTCGATCCTGCGTCTCCAGACCGGTCAGCAGGGATCGAAGTCGCGATGAAAGGCTTCTTTACTTACACCGGTCAGTGATGAGGCTTCGGCAGATGAGGATCGATCAACTTGTGGCTCTCGATCATGCAGGTTTCTGATCTGTCGCCTCGATCTGGCGCTGCCCGGTTCATTTTGACTGGACAGTTGGGGCCGTAATCACACTGAGTGACGAACTCTTGGTGGTCTGCCCTGCGGCAGGAGAAGGTGACTCTCCAGGTGGTGCACATGGTGGTGGAGTGAGATCGCTGAGAGGAGGACTAAAATCCACGAGACGGTCTGCAGCTTGACGAGCACAAGTCAAGAGTTGACGGCTTCGACGTCTATTTATTCTACTCCGAGAGACCCTCGCACCGGGCTCGCTCAGCCAGAGCCCTTGCCAATCATGGAGCAAACATCGATACGAAGAGGTACGCCCTTCGTGGAACCATGTGTGTAACCGGCGCCCGAGTGCTATCAAACACGACACCCGAGAAGGAGCTGGGCGCCATTGTTCTCTCGTGAGGGGGGAGGGCATCACAGCAGCTGCCCGGCGTCATGCAAGCCGCCGCAATAGTTGTCACGGATGGGGAAGTGGACATGATTCCGGGATTGGGCTTACATACCACAGCGTCGCCATGCAAGCAACTATTGCCATGGCTGCGCAACGGAGGATGCATATTGGTGATGTGTGACGGCTACCCACTTCTTGGTGGTGGTACATGGGTAACCAACCCGGGTGAAGATGTCTCGAGAAAACTAGAAAATTCCGCACCGTGCCCCTGATCTGTCGAATTGCAGAAATCCTAATGGGAATCATGCATCGTCGTAGTCGGGAATCGCGGCCAC
Organism: Calonectria naviculata; assembly: GCA_003031705.1. Taxonomy (NCBI): domain Eukaryota; kingdom Fungi; phylum Ascomycota; class Sordariomycetes; order Hypocreales; family Nectriaceae; genus Calonectria; species Calonectria naviculata. The sequence continues at coordinate 23,090 of NAGG01000408.1, forward strand.
GGCCGACGAAGTTGTTGACCAGGAGTCTACCCTACAGCGGCGGCACCGGGGTTCTGTGATCCCGGGTACCTGGCTTCCCCCTTCCTGGCCAGCATGGGTTCAGGACTGGTGGAGAAAAGAAATGGCGCTGTCAAAACAGTAGAGTGCATGGGAAATGCCAGAGACTGACCTGATCCCCATGTGAAAATTTGAAGGGGTCCATTCTGAATGGCAAACTCTCCGGAGCAATTTTTGCAACAAGCCTATATTCCTACATTGCTTCTTTTCAAACTGCATCCGACACTCAAACTATGAGGACACCATGACGACTCAACCCCAGATCGGGGCCATTACTGGCCACAGAAAAATAGGGATTCGTCCACTGACATGTCACTACCGGTTGGCTACTGGAATGGCTACGATGAAGCTTTGGCTCAATCGCAGCGGGCGATGCAGATGTGTCCTACTGGCGGCGGTGGCAACCTTGAGAAATGATAGCTTCTGACGCTTCCCTTTCGAGCATTCCGCACGCATGGTGGTGCATGATGGCTGGCATATGACAATGGAGCTGACCCTGGGCAATCGGCATCACGGTCTAACCACCAATAACTACGGAGACGTGGACGATCCAAATATCGGGTGATTTATCGCGTTGAGGCCGCCACCTCGACAATGCAGTGTAACTGTTGTGAAAAAAAGGCCTTGACCAAGGTGCTGTGTAAGCAGCCCCGGTCCTGACTACCCATGCGCAGTGATGACAGGAGTCGCCTTGGCTACTTAGATGCTGGGAAAACAAGGCGAGCAGGCCCGCATGATAGGCCGTCACGGTCACAGGCGTCATGGAGCTGGAGGTAGGGCAGTATGGCGGACGATGGGCTCGGCAGTGGACCTGGCCCAAATGGATCGGGGAAGCTCGAAGATGAGCACGTTGCTACTGGCAGTGTTACTGGCTCAATTTATCAGCCAGTCGGGGTACATGGGCGGAGGCAAACATTACGGGAGCGGCCGTAGACCGACGGCTAAGCTCAAAAATTCGAGCATTTCGATTCGGGAACCCGGACCCAGAAGCCAAGATCGGTTGGCGGAGGGCCCCGGGTTGCCGGCGGCAATCAATCGGGCCAAGACGCAGGGCACCGGAATCCGTCACATCTCAGCATCCCCAGCACATCTGCGCTGCAGGCCCATCATGATAGTTGCATTTCGAGACGGCTAGGCGGTGGGAAAGACGCCAGGCCGGGCCGCATGGGTGGGGATATGCGAAACGAGATGGATGGCTGGGTTTGAACGAGATTCCAGCCAGGCCATTAAACCCCCCCGTATTCTCTCACTGGAGCCGCAGCTACGGGCGGGCGGTCTACTGCTGTAGCTGCCAGTTGGTGCGCAGATGGTGCGTATGCCAGCGTCCCAGGCGATCTGTGGAAGGATGGATCTGGAAGGAAGGGGAGATGACCACAGGCGGTCCGTCGAGGGAGGGAGAGAAGGGGAAAGAAAATGTGTCGTGCCCAGAGGGAGCGCGCCCACCCCAACAACAACGGCCGACGAGGGAGCTGTCCAGATCGGAAAGAAGACAGGTGATCGATTGCACAAAAAAAGAGTTTTCTGGCCAGTTCGGAGGTATACCGCCAATTTGTGTTCGGAGGAGGCCCATGAGACTCAAAAGGAGATTAAGCATACTCATTTATCGCGGTGCCCTGAAGAAACTCTACAGAGAGGGGAGAGTTCGCGCGTCTGCTGGTCTTGCTCGTTGGGTCAATTCGGCCAAAGGATCCGCACAGGTCTCATCGGCAACCCCTGTCCATCAGACAGCGCTAGCGCGGATCTTGGTGTGCTGGGCAGAAGCAAATCTAGGCGTGGATCGCTGTCTGATTAGGGTCCTCAACTTGGGATGGAGAGGTGTTAGTGGAATATGACAGATCATCTGCAAAGCGCCTACCATCCCCCCAAATGTCCAGCACTTGGCCTCGTTGGAGCTGATGGACCAAGACGCCCATCACTCTGGAGATGGAGGTGTGGGCTGCCTCGCTGGAGGGAGAGGCAGCAGAGGCGAGAAGATGGGGAGCAGAATCATACATACAGCACACAGGAGAGAGGGGGACGACGCGGGGGTGAGACCTCGGGAGGAGAAGATCGACGATGACGTCTTTTTTTGAGGGCATGGAAAAGAAGCAAAATGAGTGAAAAAAAGGACAGCCTGACATGACCGTTGGCTCCGTGGTACGCGAGACACCCTTATACAGGTCAGTCCTCGGTGACTGACCTACATGGCCCTCACCTATTTGGGCCAACGAGGTGCTTCACCGGTGCTTTCGGGGGAGGTTCTCGTCCGGACCGACGAGGACGAGCCGGCGGCCTTCTGACGGACCTGGCCCGGACTTTGCGAATGCCATGGGGGGTTTAGCCCCGTCGTTTGTATTTTTGGAGACGTCACCACGGACGCTCAAGGCCCAAGCGAGCAAGGGGAGTGCCGTGCCTTGGACGGCGATGGTCGGTGCTGGCGTGGCGCCATCGTGGGGGATTAGAGAAGGCTTGACCGTCGGTGGGCTAGAGGCAGTGGCATGGGAGGCGGAAAGTGGACTCTGTGGAGGCGATGATGGTGGCCCCGCAAAGATGCTCCCGACGGATAACAGATTGAGGACCAGCTGGGGGCGAATGACGGCGGATCAGGAACGAAATTTGGGCCCATTATTTTGCAAAGACCACCAGGCAGGCAAATCACGTACGGATAGGGCTGCGGCTAGCCATGTGTGCTCGGCAATGTAATGTACGAAGCACCGGAAGTAAATCACTAGATCGTGATAGACGTGCATTTGTTGATTTGGGGCATGGCCTTGAGTGGGATGTGCATGCTGGGATGGAGCAATGGTTCCTCGACGTGCGGATCTCTCGCGGGTCCGCGGAGGACGAGCGAGACTCGTCTCTTCCAAACAGGAACTGACCTGCCTGATGGACGATGCAGCCACCGACAAGGCTAGCGCTGTAGGTCATGAGGTTGAATCACTGAGCCACACTGTACCGGATATGGCTGAAGGCTGGAGGCTCCGAGGCTGCTCGACCAACAACACAGTGCACCTCAGTTGTCGACGTCTATTGTGTCTTGTGCCATCGAGTGTCTCATCAGCCTGATCAAAGGGGGCGTGCGAGTGGCCTGGCACAGACAAAGAGCCAACGAGAGGGCTGGACGACACATACACCCCCTGGTTCGTGTTCCACCCATGGGGATGATCCAAGTTCCACAGACCCCAGATTGCCCGGGACAGGCGTTCTTTGTCCCGGCTCGGTCGCGACTTGTGTGTCGTCGAGAGGTCTGGTTGCCCGCATCAAGACTCAACTCGGAGGGGGGGGGGGAGAGGAAGGCAGAAATTTTGATTCGCAACCCCGCGAAAGCCTTGTCTAATTTGCTGCTCGCGGCCGTCTCTACCTGAAGCCTCGCATGGGAGCGCGCACACTCAGACGGGACGACGCGTGGGGAAAGCGTTGGTAGACGAGAGAAAAAAAAAAGCGTTGAGAAACGTTGAGATCGTTGCTTGAGACTGCCCCAAGTCGCCCTTTGTCAAGGGAACGTGGCCGTGTAATTGCAACGGGGACGCGGGAAAGCTGAAGGGGGAGGAGAGGAGG
>NAGG01000409.1:0-71795 GCA_003031705.1 Calonectria naviculata
CGGGAAGGGGGAGTGAACCGGCGCAAGGAATTTGCCCTGCCGCGACAACCTCACCCCGAGGCCAAGGGCACGAATAAGACTAGCCATGGCTCGCGTCAGCGCGTTGGTTTACAATACATCGGTCCCTCAAGCCAAACCATGTGGAACAGTAGCACAGCTGGACGGCGAGGAAAAAGAAACAAAACCGGGGGGGCTCCATCCATTCCTGGCACAAACGGCGAGCATCCTAGGCGTGTGCCAGAGAGGCGCCAATGCCGCCGCTTCCTGACTCTCTGGCTTTCTCTATCTCATCCTCGGCTGCGCTCTCTTGGCCAAATAGAGAATGATGGCATCCATTTCCTGCCTTGGGGCCGACGCATCACATGGCGTGTGTGACATTGGCATTGGGTGTGTCGAGCAGCCGGGTGGCATCATCGTTTTCATCATTACATCTGGGGTACTTGGACTGCTGTTGGCCATTGGGGGACGATCACGCTGGCTGAGCGAGATGTGGCGGATCGCCTCTCACATCCCGGCTGGTCTCGAAAAAGGAAAGACGTGCCTGGCGATGCATCATGGAATCCAGATGGCTTGTTCTGCTTCGCTCGTCCTCAAGGTGGAACAGTCAGGTCCCTCGTTGTTCCATACGACGGCCACGGTTACACTTCCGCTGTCTGGCACGGTACCTCCTGTGCATGTCCTGCAGCTTCATCTGCCACAATTATTTTAGCCTGCATCTTCCAAGGTCTGGGTTTGTTTCTCCAGCAGTCAAGTGCTCCCATGAATTATCAATCAGCCAGTCAAGCACCGTCATCTCACCCACGCCAAGCATGCACACCCACACTCGCACAAGTGAAGAGTAAAAAAATAAATAAAAATGGACCTATCCCTGCCCCGCCCCGTTATGACGCTGCCGACGACGTCATCCACTGCCCCTCAAAGACAGCTTCGGAGCCTCTACTCCCTTGTCCTGTGACGCCCAGTGGATGTCTCGGCGCTGGTGGCCGCTGGCGGCGTCGTCTAGGCCCTCTGGTGGCTCCGTCATGGCGTCGACCCTGGCTTGCGCCAATCAACACGTCGAGCTTAGCCCGCATCATCGGCGGCGACAGCGAGCGCTCCAGCAGCTCCGGGGGCAGTTCAACGGGCAGCAACAGCTTTTTTTCAATAATCTCCAGTTCCGAGTCATGAAACGGCCCGTACCTTTATGACGATGACACAAGAACCCCAAGAGCTCCCTTGTCGAAGACAACGGACCTCGTATGAATCCATTCAATTCGCGCTCGGTTTTGTTTCTCTCACACTGTAAATGCTTATCCAACCCGCAGAAAAGTCAAATGAGACACGGGTTGTTTTGAAGGAGGGGTGTTTACTGTCTTCTGCCGCTAGACATCTAGGTCTAGAACACCGACCTGCTGCTTATCCCAAACCTCGGTCAACCAGTGCTTCGTCCCATCATTGTTCGCAAGTCTCTCGTCATTCTCTGCCGTGTCTGAAACAACCCCAACGGGCTGGAATTTTTGCTCTGCAATTCATTCCGGACACGCTCGGTTTCTGGTTGTCCCCGTTTAGACCCCAGACCCCTGATTCACTTGAGTTGATAGCTGCCCAGAAATCCAGGGCCCGGTACACCAAGCCGGGGATCCATGGTCGCCCAAGCTTTTTGTTGGACTCGCGCCCAAAAAAACCCACACAATTTTTAATCATTAATTTAGTTCATGCACTAGATTATTCTCAATCGTACCATCTTTTCCGTTCTATACGTGTTATTGTTTTTCCCCACCCTCGAGGCACAATTCTCAGTGATGTCATGATATGATAACTCGTTCAAAGGGGTAAAAAAGGCGACCTTGACACGTGCAGATCGCGTTCAGCTTTGCCATATATTGATCGTCTTTTGACGTATCCCGCACCCCCGGATCTGGGCACTGACCCGCTCTCAGCTTCAGTCGATCTCGGGATTTGCCTCTTGCTTCCAACCCAGATCTCTCAGTCCATTGATACACCCTATTCGCTGTCTCTTGCTAGCCCATGACCCATATTTCGGACGTCAGTCCCGCGTGATATCATTGGCTAATGCTAGCGATCGTCCAACATGATAAACTACTGAGACACCACTATGGCCCTGTGTCTTGCGTTATCTTCATATTCGCACAACTCGTCGACATAGATGATAAATTTTGCCTAAGCTATGTCACACATGTACAGGTAATGGCGTAAATCATAACAAAGTACCCGAGTCATTAGCCCCCAAGGTTAAATAACTGCTATGGCTACTTTACAACTTGAAATATCGATACGGCACCTCCTGGCTCTCGGCATAAGCTCTCAACTGTCGATTCTTCCAACCATAAAACACTCTCAGGCCCAGCGCCGTCACTGTCACGAACATGAGCAGCCCCGCATTTGTCCAATGGCCCGTCGGATAACCCTTTTCCCGCTCGCTCGCCTTGTAGATCCAAACACCAGGAATTTGGCCGAGACCTCCGCCGATAGAAACATTGATGGCGATGGCTAATCCGGTAGAGGCCGTCGTAAAAACATTGGAACTAAGCCAACCCAGCATTGGCGGAAAGGCTGCAAATGAGCCTGCGGTCGCCATGATCAGACCACCATATCGCGCCGCATATGCGTCAGCCGGCAGGGCAGCGGACATTATGAAACCGATGGCGCCGACCGATGAAGCCAATGCCGTGTGAACTCCACGCGCATTGAAATGATCTGCTGACCATGCTACAAGGACCTGACAGACTGCGCCGAGTTAGCGGGTTTAGATTACGGATAAGCATACTATTGGGGGAAAGAAAAGAAAAGAAAAAGAAGAAGAAAAACCCATACCATAAGCAATGGCCCATGGAGGAACAGTCATTAATTGCGCCTGTAAATCCATATATCCCAGCCCGACGGTGATGGATGGTGAAAACAAGCTCAGACTCGCAAAGGCTGGGCTGACGGCAAAATATATGGCGTAGTGCGCATACAATCGCCAGTCGGTGAGCGTCTCTTTGGCCTCTGCCCAAGTCATGGTCGGGTGGGATTCCTTGCTGCCCTCGTAGTACAGTCGCTGAATTGCCATGTCTTTCTCGGATTCGGTGAGCCATCTGGTTCGCTCGGGATAATCTGGCAGGAAAAATAGTACAAGGAAAGCGGCGAGGCACGAGGGAATGCCTTCGATGATGAAGAGCCATCGCCATCCTGAGAGGCCAGCTGCGCCGTTCATGTGGCCAATTCCATAGGCAATTGCACCGCCAAACTAGATTTCGTGTCAATATTGCCAAGTTTAGAAATTGATAGAGGGGTTTCCTTACGGCGCCAGCAAGTGTCGCGGATGCAAGAATAAATGCGACACTATTGACTGATGAGAAATGGGTCTTGCGACAAGACAACAGCTTGGACCATGGGTTTACTCACCGCACGCTACGCTCGTCGTGTTTGTACCAGAAAGTGAGGTAGTAAACCAATCCAGGAAATAGACCCGCCTCGAACATTCCCAGCAGGAAGCGAACCGCCACCACGTTTCCGAAGCTATTCGTGGCTGCCGTAACAATCGTCATTGAGCCCCAGCAGAACATGAGAAAGGCGAGCCATCGGCTGGGCCGCAGCTTCTTGAGCAGGATGTTGCTGGGTACTTCGAAAATGGCGTAGGAGACGAGGAATACCATCAGGGAAATAACAAACTGGTGGTCCGTCATGCCCGTCTCGTGCTGCATGTCATTTCCGGTCGACAAGTTGAGGATCATAGCGTTGCCGATGTTGGTGCGGTCGAGGAAGCAGAGGAAGTAGATGGCAGCCGACAAAGGAATGATGCGCATGTCCTGTTTCATGAGCAGGCCCTTCTCCAGAGGGCTCATGTATACATCGTACTCGATGGTCGGGTCGTCCTATTGGGGGCAAAGCGACCGTGTTAGACATTGTCTGAAGGAGCCGGCGCATCAAAGCAAGTTTACCTCATCTTTCTTCAATGTTGAATCGACGTCGTCCTCGGCCACGGGAGGGGGATACGGGCGGCCAAACCGCTCCAGAGGTTGTGCCACCATCTTCAGCTCCCGCTCCCGCTCGCAGCGGCAATGACGAAAAAAGTCCTCAGAGGTGGTCGGCAGAGGCGCAAGTCAGATGATTTTTTTTTCGGTAGGGAAAGAGATCGGCAGGGGAGTGTCGCGGCGATCGAACGAAGGGGGCGCAGGAAAGTAGAGAGGCCCGCCGAACAGGCGCGATGCCAGCAGGAGTGTCTGGGTGAGATGCGCTAGAGAGATGCAAGTACAAAGAAGGGTATCACGATGGGCCAAGCTGAACAGAATCCAGGACGGGGAGGGGACGTTTTTTTACTAGATCAGAGCAGACCGCCGTCTCGGGACGAAATGCGGGGGAGTAGGCGGTCTTTTTCACACCAAGCTCAACCGGCCAGCTCCACTGCCGATCGGATCACATCAAAATGCGTCCCACCCAGACAGCAATGACTCGCAGTGGCGCCATGGGATCCTGCTGTGGAAGGGAACCCGGCAGTCTATCCAGAGATTCCCCTAACGGCCGCTGCGTCCTCTCGTTGCATCAGGTCGCAGCTGGGTCCCATATAAATGATGCGTCGACCGGAGGGGCCACCGCCGCTGTGATATGATTATCAGCCATGTCACTGTCGGCCAGCCGCCAGGGGTCCCCAGCATGTAAGTCTCAACGGGCGGCGTGCGCACGCGACTCGCAGTGTCTCAGTCCCCTATAAGTTTTGCTTTTTCTTCCTTTCCCCAGCTCCACAGCTCGTCGCAATCGATGTTCGGATGGTGGCCCCGGGAATATCCATTGGGAAATCACAGCGAGCGGCAAGTGCAGAGGCAGGGCGAGAGGCATTATCCGTCCTCGCAAAAGGGCACGCGACCGGAAATACCATGCATTTTACGCCTCAAACGGCAAATACGCTACGCGTCCCTTTCCCTATTTCTCCAACAACTGGCCAGGGTACGCCCGGCAGTCCAATCGAGGAGGTGACTGGGAGCTCGTGGTGGGCGGGGCGGCCATGGTCCGATGTTGCAACCATGGCTCCCCGGGGGAGCGAGATGCCTAGCCCAGCTACCCTAATAGCTATCCTGCCGCCGACGCGGCATGTCGAAGGGGCACTTGTTTCCTTGCCGCCTTCTCAACTACCGAGTGCAACAATTGCCTTTTGCTTCCCTTGCAATTGCAACTCTTTGTCCAACAAGGTTGGGTTTCCCTACCCGCAACCGTCTCGGCCGAGACTCACTCCGGCCCGGGTGGGCACTGTTTTTCGGGTGGCTTACTCGGCGACAGCGCCGATGCCCGGCGCAACCAAGGTTTGCTGAAGGATGGGCGGGCGTCAATCCGAGTGCCTCTTCTCCAGATTACTAGTGATAAAGCAATTGGCTAATGCATGCGAGCCTCCATAATCTAACGCACGCTGCACCAAGAGGGCGCGCTGCTCTGAATCGACCATCCGCCCTACTGAGTGGTGTGGGATGCACATATCCCTCGTTGTAGTACTAATCAATTAATTTGGTAGCATTCCGCTTCCGAATTGGCTAATTGACTAACCATTTTCCAGCGCACAGTTCGCCATCGCACGTCATTTCTGCGATATCGCTGGGATCTTCATGGCTTTGGCCATTCTGGGCAGCACTTTTAATACGCTTGCGCGACTGCCGCAGTCGATCGATCCGGCGCCTCACCACTCAGAAGGCAGATCCTGCACTGATGCGGTAGGGCACCTCACAAAATTACAAGTGCATTATCTCCGATGTAGCAGTCGAGCTGTGATATTCGTACATGGCCAATTACTACCCTACTAATGCTCGACTGCGCGTTTGTCTATGCAGTAACTGGAGCCGCATTTCCACTACCCTTGTTCTAGTTGTCTGTCTCTTCTGACTCACTGGGCCAGAAGAACCATGTGATGACCATGCAGAATTTCATGATCGCTGCAAGCCATAGTGCTCCAACAATGCCAACTGAGTTGTTCGAAAAGATGCCACCGAGTACTGTGCCGAACAAAAGCAGCAGTGGGGCTGCGACTCTGCGGTTCCGCGTTACATTCTGCAACGCAAAGAGTTCCTGATCTGAGAACAAATCGCAGTAAATACTCGTGAGCACAACGCTTGTCAGGGCGTTTTGTCGTAGTGCCCGGCTAGTCACTGCCTGCCCGCAACTCTGGAAGGCGATGAGGGCAACCGGCAAAAAGACGTTCCAAGCCAGAGAGTCACCCGCCGGAGGAGGCGGGTATATGCTGACGATGAGAGCAGCGGCCACGGTAAGGATTGTCTGGACAGCAAAAGATGCACATAGGACCCAGCGGCGTCTGGGAGAGAAGAACCTATGGAAGCGAGCAAAGAAGAAGGATCCGAGACAGAAGCAGCCGATGGATGTAATCGACTTGAAAAGCCTTGGTGTTGGCTGACCAGTTGAGATGAGAGATGCAATGCCGAGTCCGACATAGACCGTGTTTCCTAGATAGTCATTAGTATCAAATATCACATATAGCTGCCGACAGGTTCGGATTGGCAGCGTAACTGACCTGTCTGCATAGACACAAAGGCGCCCCATACTTGGATGGAAGCACTATCCAAGAGACCCGTCACCATGTAGCAAATGAGCAAAACTGCATCGGACCACGAGCAGGAAACATCGGTCATCATTCGCCGTCGCCATCCCACAGGTCCAGCGCCTGGGCGGGAACCCGGGAGCAGTGGCGTTTCTTCATCCGCCGCGCCATTGATGGCATTAGGACTTTGCTGGCCCACCATGTTACACTCGGTTCTGGATTTCCCTGACGCGTCTCCTCAGCGATGGCAAGCACACTGGGATGAGGCAGTGGATGCAGGGCCTCGAGTGATAGAATTTTTACGCGCGTTTTGATAGATCAGAATTGAGACTTTGAGGTTGTGGGGACTCGAAGAATCATGAAGCCAAGGTCTAGTTTCGCGCCAAGCTCCAACGCGCCAACAACACTGCTCTAAATCCGAGACAATCCAGGGGTGCCTGATTGACCCTTTTAAAGGTTACGAAAACTCCAAAGCCCCATTTTCAAGTCTAATACGACGGGATTAAACACACCAGAGAACGAATTGCCTGACCGTTGAGAAGGTCCGAATTCTAGGTGATTGTTGATGTCATCGCCCCACGACCCGGGTCCACAGTATACTTGAGTGATCAGACTGGGCGTTGAGAGATTCACGTTTAGCATGGTCCCCAGATTCTGAACGAGAAAAACCATTTGCACATTCAATTCATTCGATGTAATAATCTTTTGGTAGTTCCTCAGCCCGAGGGTAACTACATTCGTCTTTATTGTTCTTTTTTACTCATACACGGCTTGCTTCAGTCTCCCACCTAACTTCGTTTGAACATCAGCTATGAAGGGACCTCCCAATAAATTCATTATTCACAAGAAGATAAAAATGGCGAAGGTAAAGTTCTCAAGTTGCCCAGCCCCTCTCTCCCCCTTCCCCTTTCCAAGCCAGCTGCTCTCTTCTCATCTCAACATTTAGTTCCAGGGCCAAGCATAGGCGGCGGGGGTAGCAGTGACGTAGACGGTCTCGGTCACGGTGTGGGCGGCACTGCAGGTGTTTCGGCCCTTTCCGCTGCTACCACCAGCGCCGGCAGTGGGACGGACGCGGCGAGTTTGAGTGCGGATGCCAGTGGGAGTGCGGGTGGGAGTGTTGACTTCGGTCTGGCCAGCACCGGAATCGGAACCAGACTCGTCGTCACAGTCGCTGTCATCGCCAGAGTTACCGGGGGCAGAGGAAGGGGTGCTCTCAGGAACCGAGGGGGTGACGACGCTTGTGATGATACCGCTGGACTGGTTGGCGGTGGTCTGGCCAGCAGCGGCGGAAGAGGCGGCGCTGCCAGGAGCAGTAAGGACATCAGAAACATCAGCAGAGGACAGAGTAACAAGAGAAGGTCGGGGGGTGTCGTAGGCGGCGGAGCTGGACACTACAACCTCCTCAGCAGCGGCATCACTGGTAGCCAGAACAGCCTTGGAGGAGGACTGAACTCCGGCAGCAGCAGATGATTTGACGGCGGTGGCAGCGGGGGTTGCGGAAGCAGAGCTGGCGCTACCGCTGCTGCTGGCGCTACCGTTGCTCATGCAAGCAAAGGACATCTTCTGGACGTTGGAGCCAGTGGTGGCACCGTCAAGCTTCCAGTCCATGCTGACGTAGGGCCAGCAGATACGGCCATCAGACATGGTAACCATGTCACCAGCAACGTAGGTGTTATCAGAGGTGATGGCATCGCCAGACTTCTTACCAGCGCTATCAACGAGCTGGAACTTGGTGCCAGCAAAGGTACCGCGGCAGCCCATGGCATCAAAGTCGCAGATGGGGTTGGAGATCTCCTCCCAGGAGACGAGAGCATGGGTGCTGTCAAAAGTGGCAACGTGAGCGTTGGAGCAATCGTTGGAGCCCGAGGTGAGCCAGTTGACCTGGCTGTCACCAGACGCAGAACCGACGACGGAAGTGGCCTGATCACCAACGAGAGTGTTCTTGTCGGAGAAGAGAGCGATAGCAATGTTTCGGTTGTTGGTGCGGTTCTTGGAAGTGGTATAGCCGGAGCCCATCCAGGAGTTCTCAGTCAAGTCGATGGCACCACGGGAAACCCAGGAGAAGATGTAAGAGCTGGCGTCCTGGAAGCGGGCAAGCACACTGTAAGAGCCACTCATTCCACCCATGGCTTCGTTGCTAGCACCGTTGATGACATGCTCGTTGGAGACCTTGACACCGTCATTGCCCATTCCCTGGGTCTTGGTGTTGAGCCAGATGGCACCCTGGTCCTCGGCGCAGAGCGAGGCGAAGGGAGGAGCATCAGCCTCCTCAAACGCAATACCAGTGTTGTGAGAGCAGCCCCACGAGGAAGAAGCACCGTCGATGGTCTTGATCGTACCGTCAGTGGTGATGTAGCGGATGGCATCGCCAAAGTGGCCCGAAGCAGAACCGGAGTAGGAGGTAACAACAATGTAAGCAGCGTAGTAACCAGCCTTCTCAGAGAAGACGAGATCACCGTTGATGTCAGGGGAAGCAAGCTTATCGCTAGAGTCAATGCCGGGGCCACCAAGAAGAGTCCTGAAGGTCTTGGCACCGTTGGTGTATCGGTAGAGGACAGCAATGGCAACGCCATCAGCCTCTCCGGAAACAACCTCATTGGTCAATAGGGCAAAACCATCGTTGTGGGCAACCAGACCACCAGCCTCCTTACCGGTGGAGATGGTGACGGCATCGCCAACAGCCACGAAGGTCTTGGGGTTGACGCCCTGGACGTGAACTCCAGTACCGCTGGAGTCAAGGTAGGCGAGATAGGCTTTGGAGCCGTCGGGAGATACGGCAAAGGGAGTTCGTCGATGGTGAGGATAGCCGGTCCAGTAGGCCTCCTTGATTGGGTTGAAGGAGCTGCTCAAAGTCATAGAGCCAACAAAGTTTTCGAGTGACGAAGATGTCAAACCGGCGGTTGCCAGCGCCAGGCAGGCAGCAAAGGAAAGAAGACGCGACATGTTGGTTGGAGCGAGAGTATCAATGCAGTAAAGAGAGAACGGATTCGGTCGAATCGGAAAGGATTGTCGAAAAGAAAAAAAGAATGTAAATGACCCCAGGTCAAAAATCTAGAACCGTGAAAAGGATTGAAGCTATCGTCTCTCATCGTCTGCCTTCCATGGGCAGCGCTGTGTCTTTTAAACATCTTGTCGCCTCTTTGGCGCCGGGCCCCGTCTGGCCGGGGCGGCAGCCACGGCTTCCGGCCAAGGCTCTCGGAGACGGCATGCGAGCGGTGGAAAAATTGAAGACGGTCCCATAGACACTGACTTTTGGGTGCCCGGGACTAGATTCTGGACTTTTTCATTTTACATCAAACGGGTAACAGGTGAGGGGGAGGAGCCGCCCAGGTTAAGGTGTTTCAACCCCCTGTCAAACTGTGGCAGGCCGGGATGTGCCATCAGCCCAGATGGTACTATTTGGCTCTGGACAAGGCGGTCCCGGGTGGAGGATAACGGTCGCCTACCCCATCTCGGCTAGAGCGAGACGAGGGTTCTGGAAGCGATACCATAGGGGATAGTTTCGAAGTGGCGTTTCTGACAGTAAACGAAATGGTGCTAGGAGCATTACGAGAAACAGAAGACCACATTAGAAGGTGGACGATTCATCACTGCGGGGTATCATCCCTAATTTCGTTGGGGCTTGATAGGAACTTGGTTGCTCTTGGTGTCTTGATTCTCATGGTTAGAGCCATGATTTCGGTTCCATCGTGCCGTGGTGAGATGGTCGCCCCACGATCCATGCTCTTGGGGAACACGACATTTCGGTTCGCATCGAAAAGACCCTTCCAGAACTCTGGGTCTTGATCACCGCTTCCACCGACATAAATTGTTGAGTAGCCAAAAAATTGAGACTGTGATTGGTCATCAAAAGCATGGAGACGTGAACTGGGAGCCCAGCAAGGGGGTTGGTTGCATTGGAAATGCCCCTGTTTCGCGAGGTTCCGTGAATCCTCGCTTTCGCACCTCGTCCCGATGGATTAACTTGATAAACAAACTAGTCTGGCACTGTTGGCCGATGCTCTCGCCTCACGGCAGTGGCCGGGAATGGCCACTGTCACTCTATCGGACAATTTTCTCGCCTATGTGACGCAAAGCTATACCTGACGTTGACATGATGAACGACGTGACAAGGTTACGACCCATGGGATTGGTACGGAGGGAAAAGATGACGACGATTGTCCGAACTAAAGTGATCGGAACGGGCAGCGCAAGGACTGATTTGATCTGCCGACCGTCGGGATACGCTGGGGATCATCAAGATGTAACGGACCACCAAGGAATCCTCGAGGGTGCGAGAAATAACGGACGTAGTATTGAGTTAGCACGAGAAACGGGATGAAACACGACTTGTCTGGCAGGTGATCTGCGAGGATAAGGGTAGAGTCAAGGTTACAAAGAAGGCATTTCCACACTCTGCATCGATGACTAAGGACGTGCCAGATACACAGCGGATTAAACTTTAGGCAGGAACCTAGCATCGATCTCTCGGCCACTGCCTCCGTCGTCAGGGGTATTCAGCGCCATCGACCCGCCACACCACCTCGGGATTAGCCCCAATAGGCGAGGCCAGCCTATTCGTGTGGAAACTGGCGCAAGATGCTGGAGCGGCCGCCTAGTGATCCAAGCTACGCTCCTTCTAGCCCAGCATCGATCAAGATGGCTGGCTCGTATTTGGTAAGAGCTGAGGTAGAAATTAGCTGTCACCGTCTTGCTTACGCGAGGCTTCCAAATGACCGTTACTGCGGCCACTTTTATCCAGCTCCCAGCATGCCTTTCATTTCGCCTCTTCCCATCTTTTTGCTTTGCCAACCCTATGCCGGTAAACTCTGTCGTTGGCGATGTCCAGTATTTCCACCAATTCCTTGAGGCCGGCCCTCAACAACGGCCTTGTCGGCATCGCCATTGTTGGCGGTGCCCTTTCAACACTCTTAGCCCTGCTAGTCCTTGTCTCGGGCACATCCATCTCCCATGCCGGAGGTGTTGATCATTTAGAACTAAGAGACCTTGCCCTTGTCTCGGTATGGCGGTCTTTTTTCTGTCTATTCATCGGTCCTTCCGGCTTCCAGCTTTGGACAGCATTTAAAACATTCCAATGAATACTAATTTCTGGCATCGTGCAGTTTGACGGAGTCATCCCCAGCAATGACACATCTCAATTCCTAGTTCATCTCCGCTGGTTCGTCAGTTCCCTTGCCTGGGAATATCCCGATGCCCCCGACGGTCTCCCCGAGGCCGGTTTCGCTTCCAAGGGCGCACATTTCTCCTCTGATATCGTCGGGGATCTTCGGAAGATTGCCATCGAACTCAAGCTGCCAGAGGAGAGCTATTACTGCCCCACGCCCGGACCATCTGCAGCACAATGTAACAATATTTTCTATGAGGCTTGGCGGTCCTTTTTTGTCGTCGATGGTATGCCCACTTTTGGTTGGGTGACCTGGGTTATGCTCATCCTTGCCGTTATCAATTGCCTTTTGGGTATTCTCCAGGAATGGATGATCCGGAAGCAACCCTCCTGGATGCGATGTCGATGCGTTATTGGCAAGCGGTACTGCATATACCCACAGGGGACAAAGGAAGACATGGAGAACCTTGATGATCATGTTTGGGACAAGGTCCGCATGTCATATTGGGCATTGACAGCAGGCTACTTTGCACTATCTGCTTTTCAATCTACCTTTGTTTCAATGATTCTACTCAAATATATCGATGCCATCGAAGGACGGTTGCCTCGTGGCATTAGCATGAGTGCGAAGAGGGAAACCAAGGCAGAAGCTTTTCTCTGGGCCGCTTTCGCAGTCAGTATGTTGAGTACTCTGTGTATGATAATAAAATGGCGAATGAGCAAACATTCCAAGGGGCGGGTGGAACGGCAGAGCTTGGGTCAACTGGAGAGATATACCGACTAGGATTTCTTTCCATATCATTTAAATTACTACGTTTTGCATTATGATGAATACCCTACGCCATTTTTACTAAGTAATTTATTAAATTGCCTAAGATACTGATGAATGTATCGTTTTAGACCAATAATTCATCAACTGCCGGGAGGAAAAATACAAATTTCTTGAAATATTATGATTACTACAGGCCAGTATCTTAACGATGTCATAGAACCCCAATACATGGTAACCACAGATGATAATACATCATATGATATAATAACACCATCTACGTCTGCTATATTAACTCTGGGTCATCATTTATTCATGGAGCCCTGTACATATAACCACACTAACATAGTACTCTCATAGCCCAATAAAAAAGCTTGGTAGGCAATTAGATCAGATCCAATCCAGGATCATGCGGTCTTCAAGAGGTCTTAAGACTCAAGCAAGAGCATATTTGAGCTCAAATAAAACCCAATAAGTTCTAAAACAATAAGATGCAAATGGGATTCTTTTGTGAATAATAGCATATAGTTGGCTAGTTTAGGGTAGTTATGATGTAAAAAAAAATAATAAAAAAGTTGAGAGCTAATGTCGAAATAAATAAATAAATATTAGTTATCATTTTCTTTCATCCTCTGGCATTTTCTCCTCAGTTGCCATGGATTTTGAGGCGGCTTTGATATGACTTAGTAGTGCAGTCGCTTCTTGCGCCTGTCCATTGGCTTGATATGCGCTTGCGAGCTGGAATTGTGCACTCAGTCGAGCAGGGTGTGTTTCTGACAGTTTCTCTAATTGCACATGTGCCACGTGCTCAAGTAGCTCGATTGCTTCTTTGAGTTGCCCATTAGACTGGTAGGCAGTTGCAAGTTCTTCCTGTGCGGTTAGTCGATCAGCATCATCATGTGCCAATGTCTTCGCGTCCCCAGCCACTACATGTTCCATCAACTTTATCGCCTCCTTGATTTGTCCATTTTCCTGATATGCCTTCGCAAGTTCGAGCTTCGATGCTAATTTATCAGGGTAGTCATCTGTTAGTATCCCGTTTTCGATAGCCACTATGTATTCAAGTAGTTTGATGGCTTCTTTCACTTCCCCGTTGTCTCGGTATGCAGATGCCAGATTGAGTTGCGAGAGCAATCGATCGGGATGGTCTTCAGCCAGAGTTATTTTCTCGATGGCCACCACTTTTTCAAATTCATTCCGCGACTCCTGAATGCTTCCGTCCAACTGTAAACAATATCCTACCCAGCGCCCCAAACCGCACCGCGCTTTGAACGTGGCGCTCCCACACGCATGAATCAAGCTCATAACGTGTGGGTTATATAATCGACATAAATCCCGAGTTTCCCACTCAACAGGCGGGATTATGTTTTCAACATGATTCACTGCATCTTGCGTGATCCTTTCCAGAGTGCCTTGCCCGTTAATCCATAACCGGGTCGCCAAATGCACCAGGCTGTGCATCTCAAACATCTCTATGTTTCTATGCCGACTTAGAAAACTATATTCCATCAAAATACCAATTGCTCGTCTCAGTTTCTGCTCTGATCCTGCTTTAGGTAGAATCGACCGAGGTATCGCCTTTGGCAAAATGCATGAAATAAATGATAGCAATCGGGTAGCGTCCTCGCTGGTATTTCGGATTTGATGAAACGATATCAACCAAGTAGTGGCCACGGCGTTTTGGGAGTTCTTATAGCGGGTAATGTCTTCGAATTCGCTACTCATCAACTCGATCATATCCTGATATGTCTTCTTGAACAGTTGGAGATATTCTGCAATCGTTACCTGGTTTTCGTTCATGTATGCTATCGCCTGTGTGATGGCTAGAGGTAGAAACGCGAGCTGTTGCAGAAATTCGCTTACTCCCTCCTGATCTTCAAGGTCCTCTTGTTGAAATAGTGATTTCCCTAGATAATCCTTGCCTTCCTCAAGACTCATCGGTCCAAGTTCGACGAAGTGGTTTCCACAAATGGAAACGGCGACTCCACGAGCGCGTGTTGTATATAATATACGCCCTTCGGTGTTGTTGGGCAGGTAGTCTTTGATGCCTGTCTGCCCTGAGGGCCCGAAAATAACTCCCTTATCATCGGCGTTGTCAACAATCAAGAGCCATTTCCCTGATTCTCTCGAACTTAGATACTTCTGAACCAATTCTTTGGTATCTTCTTCCCCGTTCTCTTCTATAGCACACTCCTTCATAATTCCGGTGTATGCTTGCTCAAAACTGGCCCTGTTCAAAGCTGGCACCCAGAAGACAGAGTAACCAGACAGAGACGTTTTTACCCAATAGGCAAGTTGCAAAGCCACTTGTGTTTTTCCTATTCCTCCCAATCCAACTAAAGCAACCTTTTTGAGCTCACGAGTGAACAGCATTTCCTTAAGTTGATCTAACGCCTCAGCTCGCCCAGTAAATCGTGGGTTCTCAAGTCGTGGGACGTAAAAATGAGTTTGGCCTGCGATCACTCAGTTACAATCCTGTAAAAACAAACTTTACACTAACTACCAAGTGCTGCTTCTGGTTTATTTGCGCCGCCAGTTGCCGGTTGAATCTGAGTGGGGGGTGAAGCATTGGCAAAATTGGTCGACGGTGTATCGAGTGCACCACTTCGCACAAAGTTCCGTATGACACTAGATATGGCATGATATCGAGGGTCATCTCGACTCGTGCATTTGACCATCTGCCTATGGTCCGCATCAATACGCTGTACTGTCTCTAGCGTTGAAGGCAAGCCAAGTTTTGAAGAGAAATCATCGACAATCTAATGCAATGTTTTGTATGAGCTCCGATGTCACATTGAGTATAGCAACATGATTTGGTAGACAAACCTTGCCATTTATTCCTTTTATTCCAGAGAGCTTAACTCCCTCATAAAATGAATGAATCTTGAGACGGCGCTGATCCACAATGCGAACAAACTCATCATGGATTATATCTAGCACTTCATTATCGACTTCCAATGCTTGGATAATCTTTTTGTGCGACTCTACTCTAGCGATCCGAGCAATATTAGAGGCTATTTTGCCCCAGCTGGCATACGCGCTTCCACGATGAGGTGTACCAAGGAACACGACAAGTTTTGTCCGAGACTGACACTCTGGCGACCTGCGAATTGCCTGCAACACGTCAGGGTTGAACGAGTAACAATGCCGGAGGATATATCTACATCTTTTACAAGGATGCCTCCGAGACTATGCGCTACAAATATTACCGGGTCCTAGGATCATTAGCTTTCAATGTAGTTGAGTTAAGAATGCACCCGGTCGAACCTTGTTATCAACATCTCGGTCGAAGCGGACCGAAAAGTCGTTCCCGTGTTGCGTTATGCTGTTCTTATTGTTCGATTTAAAGAAACCCTCAACCACACTAGCATCGTACCCATACGTCCACAGTCTTGCTTCTGGGATATCAGCAGCGAGGAATTCCTCAGGCCAGAAGGGTGTGCCGGAAGGGGCGTCTGCATTTCCCGAGCCGGTAGATGACGAGCTTTTTTTACCACGTCGGAAAAGGGAAAAGAGGCCCTTTGGGACGGCTGGAGCCAACTCAGACTGGTTATCCTTAACTTTGTCACCTCCCCACGTGTATTTTGGGTGGCCCTTCAAGCCGTGAACGAAAATGATGCTGTGTCTCGTCAGTCACGTCCCACAAATAAAACCAAGTGGGCGGGCACCGACTTCACAATCTTTTTTTCGTCCCCAGTTCTGTTAGTACCCAAAAGAGTAAAGACATCTCGGTGGATTGTTTTCATCGTTTTGAGACACTACTCAATCAATCGGCTTCCGCATGATGCGAACGTGTCCTAGCATGCCGGGTACATATTTCAGGCGGTGAGGGGAAATGTGCCGGTTCCAATGATATGCAGCCTTCTCCACTTTGTTTCTGCTGTGAAAAGGGCTCATGTATTTCGAATATGTAACGTGCAGGTCCTGCAGTAGGGGTCCTGGCAGACCAGGAAATGACCAATTCTGATTGGCACATTACACCTTGATACTTGCTTGGACATCAAGGTAGACATGAAAATGAATTGATTATGGTTTTGCCTATTATGAAAACAGAAGGATCCTGGTACTGTTTCATTTCTTGGTTTATGTATTAATAACTAATTTATTGATATTTTTGGAAATGAAGATAGGGTTGGTTTCTTGTCAAGTCGCCACAGCTACCCTAAATCTAAAACGTCCTTTTGTATTGGAGGATTTAGGCGGCTTGAGGCAATAAGATGGAGATAAGAGGTCTTCCTACCCTGGTTTCTAAATGTTGCCTATTTGGCATCTAGCAAAATGGAAAATGATCTGATCTGGATTCTTTATAGTTTTAGTGAAGAACACACAACTATAAAGAAGGCAGCAAGCACAAGGGCGAGGATAAGGGGTTTCGCTACATACAAAACCATGAATAAATTATGTAGTCTACACGTTCAGTACTTGGTTGACAATACCCGACATCCTTGGTCGTAGCATCCAGCGTATGATCGGGCCATTTTGTACACTACTGCAGCCAGACCAGTTGGCAACCATCTCCGAGCCTCCTTTGGATCTCTGTCAAATCAAGGAGGCCAAATTTGTCATGTTCCCCACACTCGTTTATCTTAAAGAAGCTATCGGCATGCGCCCCGAAGTCGTCGATTGGACCCCGCAATTCTATATCCACATGGCGAACCATCTTATCTACCAAATATCGAGAGCAGAGGGGACCGGCACACTCCCCATTATTTATGTCCGGCCGGAGCCGGACCCGGCCCGGAATGGCTTACTCTTTTTAAACGGCCGATTCCGCTCCTGAAGTCCTACACCGAAGGTTGCACCGCCAACCGTAATTCACCATGTTCTCACTAACGAGCCTCAGAGCGGCGCCGCTGCGACAGTTGGCAACTCGGCGGGCTGTCCGCTCCTTCAGCCATGTGTCGTCGTCGTTACCTCGCCGACTAACAGCCCCCTCCATCCAATCCTCACGGCATTTCCTGAATGACTACTCCAAGCCGGTCCAGCATTCCGCATCCTTTGCTACAAGTGCTGAAGCTGCCGTGCCCACTGACGCACAAGACGAGAACCATAACCTCGCTGCCGTCGCAACGGGCGGAATTCCCTACCCCGGTATTCCCAAATTTGAAGACCCTTACAAGAAACGGCAATGGCAACTCGAGCACATGGCGGGCGCATTTCGTGTATTCGCACGTATGGGATTCACTGAGGGTGCTGCTGGACACATCAGCGTCCGAGACCCTGTTGACCCGAACACATTCTGGATCAACCCGTAAGCCATGACCAACCCCCGGCGTGAGAAGAACCAACCATGTTTACCTTGATGTAGTCTAGGTGTGCATTTTGGTATGCTCAAAGCAAGCGACATGGTCCATATCGACGAGAACGGCCGCGTCATCGGCGGTAATCGCGTTGCCGTCAACGCTGCTGGTTTTATGATTCATTCGGCTATTCACAAGGCTCGCCCGGACGTCCACGCCGCCTGCCACACTCACTCCAAGTACGGAAAGGCATGGTCGACGTTCGGCCGACCCTTGGACATCATTAACCAAGACGCTTGCATGTTTTGGAATAACCAAAGTGTGTATTCGAGTTTCGGCGGTGTTGTGTTAGCGGCTGAGGAAGGTGACCGTATCGCTGAGGCATTGGGCCCGGTGAACCGTGCTGTTATTCTCCAAAACCACGGACTGCTTACAGCAGGCGGGACGGTAGACGAGGCAGCATACCTTTACTCGTTAATGGAGCGAACTTGCGAAGTACAGCTCCTAGTAGAGAGCGCTGGACTGCCAAAAGCGGTTATCGGTGAAGAAGAGGCTAAGTTTACGTATGAGGTCAATGCTGATCCGGTACGTTGTCACTAAATCTTCAACTAATATTTTGATTGCTGATTCTGTGCTAGGAAACACTCTACACCGAATTCCAGCCTGATTTCGAGTATGAGATTTGGAAGTCCAATGGGGAACTTACCAGGGGCCTTTAATTTGGGTGACAGACAAGGGACAGTGGGTAATGTTAAACATGCAATGGTGGATTTTCTTTCATGGCGTACGTTGACAACTGGAAACCAAAATAGCTGTCGTCTCGTCTCATATCCGAGGGCTATAAAATCATGGCATTTTGATAGAAACGAATTGTTGAAATAGTCATATCAATTTGGTCATTCATTCGTAAAGAACTGCACCTTTTTGTAGTCCTGAACCTCCGCCTCCCCCACAAAACATGTATTTCCAAGAGATCTACTTGGCAGTCTGCTATCTTTCCGGAATTTTGCTATCAAATACATGTCGAAACCACCCTGAGCTGTCTTTTGAGAACCCACCAACCAAAAAACAGCGAAATTGGAACAGTCGTTGCGCTAAAACTCAACCTTGTCCGTAATTAACAAACAGGATACGTGGAACTAAGTGATATGGAAACGAGCGCATTATAAACATCAAAGTTTGGTATCGAAATTGAGTTTGGTGTTGAAGCTAAACTTGTGAGCTCCATGGAGAAAGGCCTAACATTCTAAGGCCGTTCTCAAGTACAGCTCTGACATTCTCGTACAGAGCCATTCTTGCCTTCATGGCTTCCTCCTTATCGGACCAGTCCTCATCATCGTCATCATTAAGGGAGATCATGATTTGATCCACAAACCGTGACAGGTAGGCAGTGGCAGTTGTTGGTTCTAGTGTCTTCCACGATGCTTGGACGGTATCTGGGAATTGCGCCATGATGCGCAGCAGCTCGATATAGTTTTCGCCCTCCAAGTGGGAGTAGTCGAGTGTCGTATAGTCAATATCTGTAGTATTCGAACCGAGTAACGAGACGAGTCTCGCATAACAGTTCTGGAATGTTGGGCCACTCTCATAGTCGAATGACGCCATGCGCTTCGAGTCGTAGGCATACGACGTCGTGCGCTTGTGATTGAAGTCCTGAATGAACAAGCCTGAAATCCCAATAGAGTCCAGTGAGCTTTCAGTTTGCGTGACGTGGACTGCCTCAGCTTCTTCATTATCCTCTGCCATGCCCTTTTCCATGGCCTTGTGGCATCTATCAAGATATTCGCTGAGCAAGTGCGACTCTTTGAGTTCTTCGCCAAGGTCAGTAATTTTAGCAAAGGCAACATGCTGAATCTTTTCGGCAAGGTCGCTGCGCCCCATAAGTTCGAGTACCTTGATGACTCGTTGGAAGTGCATTTCTTGCTCCATCGCAACGACGTAAATCATTTTGTCGAATTGATGCTTCTTATACCGATCCAGCACCGCGGCAAGATCTCTCAAAAGATATGATGTTGTTCCGTTTCTGTACCGAACAACTGCGGTAGAAAGACCCTTGGCGTTGTGCTTTGAAAAGTCGATCATCCAAGAACTGTCGTGTTCTTCGTAGACACTCTTCTCTTTCAAGGCCGCCTCAACTTCCTCAATGGATTCGGGGCTTGCCTGGGACTCCCCGGAGTACTCATCAAACTCAATCCCGAGTCTGGAGTATGACTTTTTATAATCCTCCACTGTTGCGTCACGGAAACGCTGCCACAGCGCAATGGCGTCGGGATCCTTGTCTTCCATCTTCTTGAAAAAATCATCCCTTTCCGCGTACAAGCCGCGTGACTCGATTTCCGTTGTGTCCTTGCCTTCAGCTTTAGCGGCTTTACATTCATCCAACTCCGGCTTGAAGAGTTCTTGTATTTTATTGTAGACCTCGAGCATGTGCTGAAGAGGACCCCTTTCAAACTCCTCTTCAGAGCCAAACCTCTGCCATCCGGCCGCAAGAAGACCAATTTGTTTGCCCCAATCACCCAAGTAGTTCATTTTTACGACATCCCAACCCATCCCAGCGTGAATGTTGGCAACGTAAGCACCGATAAGGGTGCTGCGCAGGTGTGACACCTGAAACTCGTTTGCCATGTTGGGGGATGAGAATTCGACGACCACCTTCTTCCTAGGGCCGTCAGGCGCACTTGCGTCAGCCAGCCCGAGAGATGCGTCATATCCATATCCCTTGTTCCGGTCATTGATATAAGGAAGTAGCAATCGGGGCAATGTTTTGGGAGATGATAGGACTCGTAAATGGATGCCGTCTGGAACAGGACATGCAAATGGGGGGGATCTAGGCAACTAGCAACGAAGGACCTTTGTTAGCAACAATGTGACATCTTCGCAAGAGTATGGTAGTCGTACCCTGTGTGCAAGGTCTGACACGAGATCCGCTGGTTTGATGTCTTTGAGTCTGAGCCTCGGCGACACGATCACAAGGTCCCCCATTCCAGTCATGTTGGAGGGTTGGATCGCTTCGTAGGCCACCACCCTGTCGCAGTCTACCAGTTTCTGCAACGTATCGGCTAGATAGGCTTTGAAAATGTCTTGAGGGTTGTGCACGATGTCTCCCCCGGGGAACTCGGGGACTGGAGTGTCTAGACCTGCTCTTCCAAGCAGGTCCTGGAGACCATTAACAGTGCACGTCGCCATGGCCGCGACGGTGGTGATTGTGGTGATAAGGCTTTGCCTGGTGTAATGCACAATTTCGGCTCAATCGTGCCTGTCTCGCGATGGGGTTTTTTTTTTCCACGGTGGAAATTCGAGGGCGTCCAAATCATATGAGGGAAACAGAGATGCAGTCAGAATCGGGCAGCAAGCACATGGTGAGCGAGGCATCACGGAGCCTGATGTGCAGGGGGACAGGCCTCGATTCGCGGGATTGAATTACCATACGGTTTTCAGCGTCGCCCACGCTGCGAGTATGCGCTGGCATATATCGCGATTGGCTGTGTTGGGCTGTGGTTGTAGGGCGTGAGGGGGCGATTGGCTAGTGTGGCCTCTATAGTGAGGCGACTCGACAGCGACGTCAGACGCCCCCCGGACTATCGACGAGGTGTAGTTGGTTGCACTTTTGGGCATCCACTTGTATAACCCCGTTCCCCCGCGAGCTATGTCATGACTCCCCGGGCCGATGCCACGCACAAACACGTCCTAACTCAATTGTCCGTAGTGTCGGGACATGCAGGATTATAGGGCCTGCTGCACTAGCTGCTCGAATATCTGCATGTTGTCTTCAAGGCAGGGCGAAGGCTGCATTAAGCTGCAGCGGGTGCCGTCCCTAGCTCGTCGTCGCCTCGCCGTCATGCACGAGGTCACAAGGCGTATTGTTCTCGTGATCACTAGTCGGTGAGACTAAGGTGGGAACATTGCTGTAACTTCGTGCTTGTATCTGCAGTCTGTCTTGGCTCAACCCCGGCCCTTGCCGACGGGCTATTTCTAAGTACCGCAATATCAAAGCTGATACCACACCATGGGCAATGATCTCGCGCAGATGACACAATCAATAATTGGTAAATCCAATAAAGTGAAAGGAGTGTCATATGGTCTCGCTGTCACAGCGAGCAGGTCTAGTGCCCGTGTTTGGTGAAGTATGTCTAAATGGACACTGCATCAAGCGGATTTCCAATCAAAGCCACACCACTGGCGTATCTATTTGGAAGAAAATGTTCAGTGATCATCTCTGCATTGTTGCTATTCATGTTAGTTAAAATGAGCATGGAAATTAGCATCAACATCTGGAAAGTGAGACCTCACTTACCCTTTTTTTTGCAGTCTTCAAATTCCTCCTCGAATTGCTTGAGCCTAACCTCGATTCCTTGGAGCTCGGCCTGTTGCCTGTGTAAACTTCTCAAGGATCTTATCGCGAGGGCATCAGTTTGGAGTGATATGAACATTGGTCCCTTGGGTATTCCATCCAAATCTGCCATAGCCTGTCGGATCAGGAATGCCTCCAGTGTTATTCTCAATGTATATATTGCGCGGGCTATTCTGCCTACAGCCTGGAGACATTTAGACGTCCACGTTGTGGTCTCATCAGAAGAGAGAGGAAAAGCGGAATCTGAGATGCGATATGGCGACTAAGACATTATTAGACCTTGGACCACGTGCGCATTTCTCACCGAAAAAAGGCCTGCATGCTTGACTGGAGACTGAGACAATACGAAGTGGGAAATACTTACATGCCTTCTGAGGCTAGCCCCAATCCATTGTTGAATTTCTCGCTGATGGCCAACAATTGTCTCAAGCTGTCTCGACAGGTATTGTAAGAAGTATGTCCGAGGTGGAGGGGTTTCTTGCGCTCGTAATGTGGCCTCAAGCGTGATCGGGTCGACCTCTTCGCCGTTTTTCGCCCCGTCATACTCCACTTCGCTCTCAGCCTCTAGCCTAGGAGCCCCTCGGAAAGAATCTTCATCTAGCAAGGTGGCTACCCAGTGCCAATCGCTTCTTCCCGTCAACATAAAGGAGCTGTTAGCTTCGTGAAGAAATGCAGGCCTTAGAAATGTCGGATCTTCATCAGTGTTTGATTCAGTCAATTGGCGTGGATTTAGAAATGCAAGACTGCAACGAGATCGAAACTTTTTCTTTCCTCGAATTATCCTCATATCCTCATGATCACCAGTGCAGATGAAAAAATAGGGAAAATTGGCCAGCATAATGAAGCATGTATTCCACCACTCCTTCAAGCGAATATTAGTACAGGGTTCTATCCGACCCCCCACTCAACACAAAAGTTCTTACATACCGAGACTTGAATCTTGATAATTGGGGTAGGGTCTTCAGTAATATAGTTGGCAAAAAGCTCCCGGTAGGCTTGTGCCTGAGACGCAGGTGCTGTTTTGATCAAGCCAAGGATATAAGGCCCACTGACATAATTGATGTAACTATGAAGAGGATTTCAAGTTAGGTTCATGCATGAGAGATATAGTAGTCGCCGAGAAAGATACGTACATTCGCCGTGGGGGATTGGCTATAGCAAAACTCCTTGGATTCTCCTGTAACCTCTTCAACAAGGTACCCAGGCCACTTGCCTTGGTCTTCTCTCGGGATGCAGATCCGTTGTGTGTGTTTGTTTGGTAAATTTGGAACGTTAAAATCTCATAGAATTCGTTGACTGAAAGAACCCTGGGGTATTTCTGCGACCTGGCTATGTGCTGAGGAGCCCAGTTCCGACCTGAGACCCATGCCTTGGTTCCGTGTGGATGGGCCAGGACAGGGGCTTTGTTGGGGTTTACAGGAATAGAATCAGGGAGGGTCGGCCCGGGTCCTTCGCAGAAAGTTTCGATATTGGGTACAAGGTATTCCCAGAACGATTCATATGGATCTGGTAGGATAAATAAACGTATGTCGCTCTCTGTTGGTCTATTCTTGCAGACCTGAATGAACGGCTTTTCTTCCCTTGAGAGAAAGAGCGCGGCCTTGGGCGAGCTAAACATTCGCCATACATCAGGTCGAGATCTGGCTCCCTCGAATAGCGTGGCTAGGGCAGCTACTAATCGTCGAAAAGACTGGGATTTTCGCTCTGGGGCCATTCTGGTTCTTTCATCATCTTGGTCGGGTTGCACCATTTTGTTAGGCGAAATCTGACGAGAAGCCAGCTACCTAGGTAGTCTGGTCAGTTTTAAGGAGTAATTTGTAGGATAACACGCATAATCGCTATCACCTCTAGAATTGAATGATTCTCAAAGCAGCCCTTTTGAGAGGCTATAAATGGAAACTTTTGCCAGGTATCCAAAATCCCCCGCAGCCTTGCATCCCAAACGATCAGAATTCGACCAACTTTTTGGATCTGAAGCGCCAAACGCCTGACGCTACCGAAGTGAACGTTGACAACCTTTTTTTCTCGTCTCGAGCCTTTGGATCATCGAGCCGTGATTTTCTTTGTCCTGCAATTTGGACAGCGTGGGATGCCGCAATATGGGCATGGATCGACGTTGATTTTCATACCTCCGTGTTCGCAATAGCACTGAGAGGAGGCCGTGAGTATATATATGCAAGGATTGCCGATATGGTATTTTATTTTGGGCATCACATACGCATATCCACACTAAAATGACTTTTTTGCCGGGCTTAGGGAATTCATGGATGGGCGGCTGAACATATGGTGGG
Source organism: Calonectria naviculata (assembly GCA_003031705.1). NCBI lineage: Eukaryota > Fungi > Ascomycota > Sordariomycetes > Hypocreales > Nectriaceae > Calonectria > Calonectria naviculata. The sequence goes on from NAGG01000409.1 coordinate 24,276, forward strand.
GGTGGTGGTGCTACGTAATGTCAGCCAGCCGTGCGGATATGAGCATGGGACTTGAAGGATGCCGAGGAGGCGAGGGAAAGACAAACCTGTGATATCGTCGGTCTCGAGGCAGGGTTCTGCCGGTGTATCGGGGTCGGCCCCGTGAGGACAAGTCCAGCAATCATGGCATTGGCTAGGAGTTGGCTCTGAGGGCTCCAGCATTATTCAATCGAGAGGCTGGAGGGGCATGCTGTCATTAGTCCCCTAGTCTTCCGCCGCAAAATTCGGAGAGCCACACACACCTACTGATCGCAATGGTAGTCTTGCCCGCCTGACCTCAATTATCCCGGTCGGTCCCGTGTCGACTTTTGGCAGCGAATCGTATGGGATAGGCAGTCCGATGAGGCATCCAGTCCAAGTTTTCTCACACACACGATTGAATTTCGCCAGGAAAGTTGGGATGTGCGAACTGCGGACGAAAAGGGTGTGGTTCGCCAGACCCAAGAGGGCTGACAAGGTTCGGCATAGTTTGTATATTAAGTCGGAAGACGATACGGTGAAGGAGAAAGAGGGGGGCTGGCTTGCTGGCTGTGCTGTACTGTGGGAAATAGATGCATGGAGTGTGCATTGCTTAAGCAGCAAGGGAATGGGTTTCTGTGTTAGAGTGGTAAGACATAGCATGCGTGTCACCCTCGCGGACGCGGAGGGACCATGACGGCCACTTCTTGTCGCGTCGATGGCATGCTGGATGCATCTGCCGTGGCCTCCGGCGAGTTGCAACCTGATGGCACGACGAGCCAAACACGACGAGCCAAACACGACGAGCCCCAACAAATGGTTCGTATACTACATCCGAATCAACCCCCGGCCTCTTTCATCATGGTTGACAAGGGACTGAGAGCCCGGTTCCAAGTCCAGGTCCAGGTCCAGGTTCAGGTCCCGCAAGTCACCACCCCTGACAGTCCTGCGGCCGACTGGATCAGTGGATGATGGGCCCCTCCTGAGGCGATACTTGCTGTAATGGTTGAGAACAAGACTTTGTGCGTGGTGGCGGGAGGGCAAATGACAAATTGGCCCCCACAGCAATGCCTTTTTGGAGAATGCTGAGCCGCAAAAGAAAACGCGGTCAACCCAAGTGTAAAGTGAAAACGGCACGGTCCGCCAGTGCAATTGGATGTCCTGGCGTTAACGATGGGTGTGGGCGGAGGCAATCTTGTCATGCGGGGGGACCTCGCTCATGGAACCGGCGCAGCGTGACGCAGCGTGACCGGAGCCAGGCCCATTTTACCGCTTCTAGCTTGACCGAGTCCAATGATGTGCGCTACCAGCCCCGGTCGGTCAAGGACAAAGGCGCACCAAGTCGGTAGATGGGGATAGCGTTCTAAACCATGTATCGTGATGGCTTGTAGGTAGATCGGTGGGGCGGATGTGCGGCGCCATGGCCATGGGTACAGCAACCGCTACTCCGTACATGGAGCTAAAAGAGGCTGAAAACGACGTCCGGATGGCATCTCTCCTCCTCCGGGAACGTGATGAAACGGCCATGGGGAGGGTCATGCTGCCGTAGTCTGCATTGGGGCCCTAGAAACCCCCGATGTGCCACGACACGTGTGTGCATATTCCCACCCGGGATGGAACATGGATCGTAGGACCTGCCTCCGTCGCCGACAAACAACCACCTCTGCTATCGGATCGGGCACAACCCGGAGAAACAACGCCGTTGTACCTGTCTATTATAAAACCCCCCTTTCACTTCTCCTGACCGATCTGCGCACCTGCGAAGACTCGATGAACCCCTACACGCATCTCACTGCCCTGCCCTGGTTCAGTGAAAACACCATGCCAAGCAATAATAGTCCGCTGTGACACGACACCACTACGTGCACATTGCTAGGATACACATGTCCAGCAGCAGATCTTCAAACGTGTGATAAACGCCACTTGAGGCCCTTTCATTTGGGCTTCTTAACCAGCTATACGAATCCACTTCGCAACCTTCCCCCAACTTGGACGTCGTCGTCTAACCCAAACCTGGTGATAACGTGGGATAGATTGACCTAGACCTTCAATAAACCTTGGCCCCCCATGCCCCTCTTGTTCAAGTGAAACCTTGCGAGGGGTCGACAATTTGAAAATCTTACAGATCAGAACCAACCCTACTCTCACAATGATGATCATGTGCCATTCATTGGTAGTGCCTGCTGGACTCGGACGCCAAATTACGCCATTATCTGCATCTCTCTTCCGAACGTCACAACGACTACCCCGAATTCGGACTTAGATCTAGGTACGGCAACACCAAAATCCTTTGCCGAAGCCCTCACTCGCGTCTACGAGATTGGACCTTGCAGCCCGCAATGACACTTCCCGTGTCATATGAGCAACTCTGGTCGTGCCATCCTTACCCCGACCGCCGCCACGTCAGACACACCGCCCGGCCTCAAACTGTGCTGGCCATGGCACTGCATTCTGCGAGACTTTTTTTTCTTCCCTCTCATATCTCTGCGAAACTTAAATTTTTAGACTAGACATCTCCAACGACATCGTCAACTGGTAACGTAGCTGCGAAGAGATAGGTCTTCTGATCCTGATTCGGCCATGGCTAACACAAGTGTTCAACGGTCTAGTTGAGCTCCCACCCTCTGGATAATGGGTGTCTCAGCCGAAGGCCTCAACGGAATATGCCATATCGAATAACGCGTGCGGCTCTTCTCGCCCATAATACGTTCCTTAATCTTTTAACTCCGCGGGAAAGGTTGCGCTAAAAATTCCAAATTAACCTATTGACTATCTTTTAACATAGTCGGACATTACTGCTCCAAGTTTCCCATAGAGTTCATGATCACCGCGCCCCAATCCAGGTATCCATCAAACCAGAGGGCCGGATCGACCCCTTGTAACATCTCGCTCGCCCACGGCATGTTGGCATTCCAGTTGGATCCTTGCAGCGGATCAGCGGGCATTTCACCGTCATGGACGAAGGGCTCGGACGCCCCCATATCGGGGTTCCCAGTCTCAGCGTCCGCACCCTCATTCATCTGAGTGTCTCGGTCGTTCTCGTCTCGAATCTTTAGGGCTTCTGTCCGAGCTGCAACAATCTCGGCCCATCGTTCGAGTTTTGCCCGGGTGATCCGGACCTTAACGGCGCTCATACTCCAAATCGTGTGATCTAATGCGCCGTCATCCATTGGGCTAGCCTGCAATGTTGCATTAGCTTGCTCGAATTTTGTGCAAATATCTGTGAGGATCCCCGAAACATCAAGGCTGAGTCCCGGCTGGTTTTGAATCTGCGAACGGAGAGCTGCCACGGCGACAGGCAACCTCGGGTCCGTCCCCTCCCGGAGGACGATCTGACTGCACTCTTGCGGATCATTCTCATGGATACTGGGGCTTGACCCTGTCGGCGTGGGCTTTGCTGAGCTTGTGCTTGCTGCACGATCCGAGTCATTTCTACCCAAGCTCTCGCTTCGTATGTCGGCGCTAGGGTCGGCTGGAAATGGCGTTCGGGGGCCATTCAGAGTGATTGGAGCAGTGAATTTGGCCCAACGCCCAAGCATCACGACTCCATAAACGAGTTGGGCAGCAATTGGAGTCGTTTGGCGGTAATACTCAGTCACAGGGATGTTGAGCCAGTTGTCCCAGAATCGCTTGAGTGCATTTCTTGACTGGTAAAAGATGTCGAGAGCGGATGCAGCCCCCAGAGTCGGAGACGTTAAGGACTCCGAGATCGAAATAATTTTAGGGGCATCTAGGATTGGAGGCTCATATAGTCGAAGCGTTGCTACATCAAGAAAAGAGTTGATGATACCTGGGATGGTAAGCAATGACAGGCTCACGGCGGTTAGTAATACATACCATCATTCTTCAAGTTTGGTGGAAGATTGTCCCGAATACGATCAAGTTCTTTCTGAAACGCGGAAACATAAGCCGACATGGGGGCGGTTGGGAGACCAAACACCTCTTCTGTGGGGTTGTCTGACGAGTTGAGTTCGGAGATGCGTTCAGTTAAATGCTGGATACGGACCAGTATCACCAAATTAACATCAGTTTCGTACTCCTTTTCGTTTTCAAGTGACGCTAGACATTCTTGAATATACTTCGTATATCTCATAGACTCGATTCTTGAAAATCCAAGGGACATTCTGAATTAGGTTAGCCACCGAGGGCAAGGATAAAGGTGTGGATGTCATACGCTGATGATAAGAACCAGACTCCAAGTAGTGCTCGCCTCTCCTCATTAGTCCTCTTTTCTGGATAAAACGGCTTTACAACCATGAGGTTAGTCCGTTCTACAATGCTGGGGCTACGATGTAACCCCAGCTCTCCAACTAGTGTTGCCGCCAAGGCAATCAGGTTGTTTAATTGGGCGTGCATGAAGCAGTGGTATTGATACCATGCAGCTATCACGAGAATACCCAGCAGGAGGTCCAGCGATCTTTCTGACTGGATTAGCATGTGGTCAGCGATATGGCGTATCAGATAATACATCTGTGCCCGCATTGACCTGAGGCTTCGAAACGATGTAACCATTCTGATGGATGACATGAGAAAAGGCCTGGTGGATTTCAGTTTGGCAGCAGATATATTGCGAGGTACCACAACAAATGGGTGGAGGACCTGCAACTCATTCCGGTAGATGTCCAGCAGTGCATCATCAGTGTCTGGCGGTGGAGGGGCGTCCCCGGTTGCTGGCCGACATATACACGATGGCGGGGCATGGCAATTATATGTTTGGGGAATAGCCCAAGGGTTGTCACTGGGGGCAAATGCATCACTAGATGGCTTTAAAGGCTTCTGTTGGTCGGAAAAGGCAGGGTCTGCCTCTGTGGGGATGCAGGTGGTGTCGAGGGCAAGATCTGCGTTTGTCAAACCCCCCGAAGCCTTGAGAAGATTCACGAGGCCATTCAGCCTCTGTTCAATCTGAGCAGTTCTCCTGTTGAGAAAGTCAGCCAGGCTTCTTGCATGTGGTCAAAATTTGACAGGCATGAGACCCCCCCTGCGACGTTGCATAGGTAGACAGCCCTTCAAAAATAGAAGTAGCCCCGGCATGTAACTTACGAGGGTTTTGGCTGTCTCTTTTTCCGCGGACGGTGAATCTGCTCTGTACAATTTTTGACAAGTCTCTCGCATCTGTGGCGTGTGAGGGTTAGATTGTTTCTATCGCGCAGTGGGATGTCGTCGGTGCAATGGGACGCTGTCTTGGCCGCCGCTCACTTACACAGCGAAGCTCGGGGCCTCGTCTGCGTGGGGAGGACATATCATCGGCCGGGGGGCTTGCAATCCCCAGCGTCCCATGGGACCTCTCAAAATCAATCACCATATACCCACCTGTCACATTTGGCACCCGGGGCCGTGTTGGATTTTATGCATTTTGCCTTGGCTACCGAGCATTGCTGGCAGGCAGCGCCCCATTTGGCCGTGGCTGGTTTAGGCCGCTCAGCTGTGGACATGGTGACGACTGGAACACGGCCGGATTGGGAAAATAGGACGAAGGCGCATGGAAACGGGTCCCGAAGAACAAAGATGAAGTCCAACGGACTTTTAACGGCGAAGATGCGTCCAGATTTCTAAGAGACGCCAATGTCGAGGAGGATTGTTGGGACGGACTTTTGCATAAACTCCGTTCGTCTGACCAAAGCGGGGCACTTGGTAGGGATTGGCCGATTGATTGGCCAGGCCAGCCTCGATTCTCAAGGCTGAGGCGTCCTTGATTTGGTGGCTCTGCCACAGTCGGAGTGTTTGGCACATGAGAAAACGCCGTTTACTATGTCAACGCGCGCCCGCAAATGATGAGAATCTGCGCTTTGACTGGAGCCTAGTCTGCTGACCAGGGAATACGAAATGACGTACACGGACATGGTTATAATATCATACGGTAAAAGAAATATGTGAATTGTGCACTCTAACAAAAGCAGCCTCTGTTACCAAGGCACCTAATACAAGCTCCTTGCCAAATGACGCCCGTATATCAATACACCATTATGGTACATGTCGCCCTGGGGGCGTAGTGGTACCAGAAACCCCCCAGCCGACCTATACGCTTCCGATCCAACCGTCCTCCCAAACATCCGTCAAAACTTTGTCGCGTAGTCATTTTACTTAGACCTGGAAACTCCCGCGCCAATGACACCAGGCAGCTTCTCCTCGCCGACGCTGAACAGCATGCCAATAGCAAGGTAAAGAACACTGACCATGGCGATGGTGAAGCCGGCAAAGAGCCAGAACTGGACACTAATGTCCTGCTTCGAGCAAGCAGGGCCAGCCCAGTGAATGACGCCGCCCTTTTCAGTCAACGTGCCGAGACAGTGGCAGGTGTAGCAGACCTCAGAACCCTCGGCACCGTCAGTCTTGGCCCACTTGTTCTGGCATTCGCCGCGGCCAGAGCAGTTGCCAGTGCCAGTAACACAGCTATCCTTAGAGCTGAAGCAAGAAGGGATTGTGCCGGTCGAGGTGTAAAAGGGGGGAAGGCTAGAAGCAGCAGAGGTAGGGGCAGTGTCATCGCTAGTCTCGTCAGCAGGCTCAGCAGAGATGACTGCCTCAGCTTGTCGGCGTCGAAGTTCTTGTGGCTTATCGGACCACTGGTTGGGGCTCGTCGCGTCGGAGGATGGGAGAAGAACCAGTGTGGTCTCCATTTCACCGGATTTAGCGAACTTGGCAAGCAGCGACAAGTTATCGGTCAGAGTCTTGATGACCTTGGAATCCTGAAAGGCATTGTTAGCCACATTGTTTTAACAAAAACACTGCACGATTTCATTTACCTTTGAGACGTCATACTTGGCGATAGTAGACTTTCCACTCCAGCAGCTCTCCTCAAGAGGGTTGATGACTTTGTCAATAGAACAGGCGCGGTTCTGGACTCCGATGTTGTACACGTCGTTCTTGACCAGTTTCTCGTTGGCAGCCGACGAGGGGGGGTTCTTGATGGAAAAGGCAGCCGACGCTCCAAGCGCACGACCCATATCCTTCATTTGCGTCTCGGTCATCCCCTCCAACATGACAACCAGCTGGCTTGGAGACCAGTGTGCCTTCTCGGCAAACAGCTTCAATGGCTCCTTGCCATACTTGTTGATGAGGGCGACGGCCTCTTCGGGATTGGTAGAGTCGGGGAGGTCGCGAAATGATGGTCCCTTGCCAGTCGTGTCAAGGCGCTGAAGGAGGATCAAGCGGGCGAGGCTAGGGGAAATGGCAGTCGACGACGCGGTCTCGGACGACGAGGGGAGGATGTAAACCTCAGCGGCATGCTGGGCAGCAGCGACGAAGCTGACGAGGGCTGCACCGAGCCCAATGGAAAGCTTCATTTTGGCGAATGGATGATGAAGCTTGCGTTGTTGACGGGGCCAGTCTTGATAGCTTGATGCGTCTCAAGCTCCAGGCACGAGGATCCCCTAGCGGCAATGCACGTGTCGGGATTCGCGGCCGGCCTCCAAGTTGTTCCGTCATACAGTGCACCTGAGCCACCCCCACAGAATTACGGGTGCGTGTATACAGTATTAATCATTATTCACACCCAAACGCTGGGCGTAGTCTGTAGAACCACCAGGCACTCCGGAAGGCTTCCACTGACAGTAGAATCGCCACTGTCATGATGCCTCTCTTTTCGCAACGCCTCCGTTGAAATAGCGAGGCGGCTTTTTTCCTTTCTTCCAGTTTCCACCCCTCCCTTCCCTCGCGACTCTAGCCCTACAACTTGTGCGGAAGCAGGCATGTTGGCCCGACAGGCCGCTTTGCGGCACGCGACTCTGTCGGCTCTTTCAACGCAGAGAGTCGTAGGCCAACAAGTTCGGCCACTAGCAAGACAAATATCTTTTCTTCCATGGCGTCGAAATAAGCCCGCATCCAACTTGCCTGTCTATTTTCCCCAAGCATCTTCTCCGCCTCGATCTTATGGCCCCAGCCTCCGACGACGGATAGGGTGAGTTGCTCACTGGCTCCCCCACTATGCATGCCATAGATGCGTCATGCTAACTCACAACCTAGGAGAGCCCTCTTCACGACCGTTGTTTTATATACCTGTTGGCAGATATTTATGACTGTTGTTTTCGATCCCCTACTCGATTGGGCCGACGAGGAATGGGATGCATTGTCAGAGAAAGAGAAGGAGGAGATGGAAGAGATGGTCGATGACGATGAACCCATACTATTCCTGCCGTTCCCATTTACGACGAAGGAGGTCAAACAACCCCCATATCGAGGATCTGATCCGGAGTGGGAAATGTTCGTCAAGGTCAACCAGGATACCAAGCTCCAGAAAGAGATCAAGTGTAAGCCAATATCGTCGGTGGTTTTGCTCCCAACCCTAACAGAAATTAGTTGGTCTGGCAGATGAGATTAAACGAGGTGTCGAGAAAAACCCAGGGTTTGTTCGACTCCTAGGTGGGGGCACCATTTCCGTGAGAAAGCTCTGGCTAGATATCATCTATCCTCCGGCGCCTCCCCCACAACACTACATTTCTGGGTAAGAATCATGGTTGCGCTGTTTTATTCTTTCTAACATTATCTCTATAGCTTCATTGTCGATGAAGAGGGTCTCTTCTGGGGCGATCGCCCCATCGACTCGACAGCAGCCGGCCATCTGGACAAAGCTATTTATCCCAAGGCTGTGGCATTGACGGCATGGACATTTGTCAGCTTCCTTTTTAAGCAAACAATGCAAGATGTTGGGAAAGCCCTAGGAATTTCTGGCCCAAGCGAGCCTGAGACCACTTGGCAATCTGTGACTCTAGACCGTCTGAAGGAACACAGCGGCGGTTTTGGAGGTCCTGAGAAACAAACAGTACGGATCCTTTCGCAATCTGAGCGCCCTGCACATGGGCAATTCCCCACGGGTAGTGGTGATGTTATAGGCACCCTTTTTGGCGGTGAGACTCAACTCGACCCTCGTCTCCTGGCCGCCATCCAAGCTGCCTCGCTTACATTTGCCCGCAATTGGAAACCAACAAAAACGCCACCCAACAGGGGTTGTATAAGGGTAGATGGCGTGGTTGAGCTTCGGGGAAAGACTGCTTGTATGGCGGTCTATGTCCTAGGGTGGTACGATCCGAAATTACGAAAATTCATGGGTATCCAGACAGGTCTGAAGCACTTGGTGCAGCTTAAACAACGACCAGCTCCCGGTTAAGGAACTAATAAACACAAGGCATTTCGAGGACATAGCGCGGGGGGGCATCCGGGAGGAGTTTTGCGTGACTTTGCGTGGCGCTTGGAAACCGTTTCTACTTTGAGATACCATAGAGTTCAGAATACTACTTTACAATTCTCAACTGCGTATATCCCATGAGCTGCAGGTTTCACAGGGATACCAAATACTCCAAAATTATTTTGAACAGTATTTGCACCGAAGAGTTTCTTCGCTGATTCGTGTAAATTTTCTGATTATTGGCCTCAACCCTAATCCAGGAGGCCATGACAACGAACCTAATGCTTCCCGAAGTACAAATCTAGTGGCTCAAACCACCCCTCGATCCCCGCCATGTTGGGGCAGTAAACCAAAGCCTGCGTTCCATGACTGGAAGATTCCCGTACATCCCGTCTTAAACGTGCAGGAAGGACAACACCTTATTCTGCGACCTTCAAGTGCGCCAAATATAAAATCAACCCATAAAAAACCAATCCCCATAATGTGACAATCATAAGCATCCCCAATTCTCAATTCTCCATACTCCTCACGCGATTCGGAGACATGTTTAACTCCTCAACAGATTGATAAATATGGTGAACACTTCCAACTCAACCTCTGGGCCTCCAGGCGTGCGCTCACTCCTCGGCAGAGCAGCGATGAGATGTGTCTCAACAACGTTGACCCCCGGGTGCAAAATAACTTCGAACACACGTTCTTGGTTTTGCTGTCCCGGTATCTGCTGGTGCATTGGCTTAACAGGCTGCTTGTTCACCACAGTCCAAAAACTATACTGCCTGGTACGCAAAAGTTCTGGTAGCTGAGGAATAACCAAAACGCGATTCAAGTGAGCAGGCAGATTTACCGTGGCTGATTGAACTAGTTCGGAATGGTGTGGGTACACAGTTGCAACAGTAGGGCTCTGGGGCTGAACGGCTGGGTGTAGCTGTACTCTTACGCGAGAAATGAGTGCGTCATCGATAGCTGAGGGATGTTAGCATTCTCTTAATGCGGTGGCATTGATTTGGTCGACTCACTCTTGCCCGGGCCCCGGAAGCGTTTTGGTTCTAGGAGGTTCGCATGTGGATTCTGTGGAGGTTGTGACTGAGCCACAGGAACCGTGGTACTCATGACCCCAGGGGTAGCTTGTCCTGAAGCAACACTGGCCGGGCGGGCAATACCTGCTGGAGATGCCACTGTGCCGTCTTCTGCCTTGAGATGCGCAGATGGACTAGGCGAAGGAACGGAAGCAGAAACGCTGCTGCCTTTATCCAATGGTCCAAGACCCGACCGAGCAGGCGTTGAAGTGCGAGTTCCGTTGATGGATTGGCCGTTGACCAAGCCCTCTGCGGGTTGATTAGCTTGAGGCGCTGGAGAATCACCGGAGCCTCCCCTACCCCCAACATGAATAGTAATCTTTTTTGGAATTGCTTCAGCACCTTGTCCAACCTTCAACTTTATCTTGGCTTGAGAAGGCTCTGGCACAGCAGCCTGTGCCTTCTTCAGCTCCTTGTAGAAGAAATCCTGTCACAGTCAGAAATAATCGGTGCTACCAGTGGAATGTTGCGAACCTTAAGTTCTTGAGTCAGCGCGTAAATCTCGCTCCCTTCTTCGTTGTAGAAGAAGGCGTTCGTCCACAGCAGCTTAGACTTTTCCTCGAAAGCACTCCACGTTTTGAATTCGCTGGTACCAGTGTTCTCGCCCCGTCCCTGAGTACCTTTAACGATCTTCTGTAATTTCCTGATAGAAAGCGGGTCACTGATGACCTTGTAGTAGTCCTTCAGAGATCTGGGCGGAAGATTAATGAATGGCTCGAAGTAGGCATCATCGTACCTAAATAAAAGTTAGCAAACTCATCACACACAAGGGGGTTGGCTATTCCTACTCCGGCTCCTGATGTCGCAAAAGTTCTTCAACGATTTTCTCTTGAGCTTGCTGAAAATTTAACCCTTTGTACGGAACATCTTCGTACTCATGATCAGGTCGAACAGATGAAGCCGATGGTTTCGGGTTCTCTTGTACCTTGGCCGCTGCACGGGTGGGCCGACCTGGACCTCGTCGCTTGAGGATGATGGATCGCTTTCTTGAGCTGGGTTCTTCGTCTTCCTCCTCTTCGGGCTCATCTTCCTTTTCATCTTCATCAATGTCGTCGTCGTTTTCAGCGTCGTCTGCCTCATCTTCATCCTCTTCATCTCCATTCTCCTCTTCATCATCTTCATCGGCATCCTCAGAGTCCGGTGGAAGTGGTGTCGGTTGCGCTTGGTAGCCACGAGTCTGGTAGGCGGGATTGGTCTTAGTCATGTAGTTGCTAAGTGCTTTTCGAATTCTTTCGGCATCGTCAAAGGTCGAAGATGCTCGAGGGTAAAACTCTTTAGCATTGGCAATCATTCGCTTGAAGTAGCTTTCAAGTTCTGCCAAGGTCTCGAATTCGCCATCATTCAGTTTATTTTCGATCGTTTCGAGAGAGATGGGCATTCGAGTTCGCTTATAGTAGTCCTCATTGCCCTCGCGGGGAAGCAGATGCTCGAAATAGGTCGCAACAAGACGACCGCTAGAACACGTTCCTGTTAGTACATCGCTACCATTATCTGTCGCGTGTCCTAACAGACGTACCTCTTGTCAGCGGTGCGACGAATCTGTTCAAGAAAACTCAACCCATATGCCGTTGTCGAGTCTCGCGTCTCTCCTTTGGAGAGGTCGAATTCCTATCATGGAGCCTGTGAGTTGCGCATATTCCTAAATCTGGTGGCAAATACGGATAAAGCAACAAGTCGCGCATCAAAGGCGCAAACCATCGAAAGAGAAACCAAGATTTTGCGCCGGTATGCGATGCATAGAAATTGCAAGATAGACTTACAGCAAGCCTGCGCCGCTTGGCAGCTCGATCGTCAGTTTCCACGGGCGCTGCCCCATTCGCCTTGCGCTTGGTGTCCATTGTGTTTGTATTTGATAGTGTCACGAAGAAGGGCGCATTACAATCCAACGCAAAGCTCTGCTACCAAAAAAAAAGTTGCTGTAGCACAATGGATCCGCAAAGATGGCTATGCGAGGCGGTTGCGACAATGACCGAGTGGGTTTGACGCGTTGTAGTCCAATAGTCGCGTCAAATGCACACGGACGTCTAGGATTTGGCAGCTCAGAGCGGGCAGCGAGGATGGCGTCGGTGCACTTGTCAGTTTTTCGTGAATTGATACAGGATTTCAAATCCAACTGCGCGCGGCGGCAAAAGTCTGCAGCCGTTTTTCGAGGCGCGAAAAGATGGTCTGGCGTCGGAGTTGGGACGGCGAAGTCGGTTTTGGCTTTTTGCACTGCACCTGAGGGTGAGGTGGTGGTACGGGAGGAGGTACTTTGCCAGGTACCCGCAAGCTCTGGGAGCCATGCCTGAAAACGGCGCTAAGGCACCAAGGCAAACAACGACTCATCCGAATATGTTGAACCACCCAGCTACACTGGGTAAAATAAGCTCAGCGCAAGGACAAGACAAAATTAGAGTCAATCACGATTTTTTCCCCTTCAAATTATATGAGTTTTCTTCGATGCATTGCCTGGATTCGTCTTAGTGATTTTTTATCTCCTCGATTTCCCACCTTTTTCTCACTTCCCAGCGCGGGCCCCCACGACCCAGGCAGCACAAGCATAAGAAGTTCCCCTCCAGAGCTCTGTCTTGGGAGTTGAACGATGCGCCAGGCGCAATTGGACTTGGATCTGTTTGTGATTCATTGGTGGTTGTACTTGCAGTTATTAATAGAAACTATCTTATCTCATAATATTCCGTATACTTACCCAGTCCTATATCGAGCCATCAATCACCATGAACAGGTAGGGGCCACAGTGGGAGCTACTAGACGGGATGGGCTGGTCATCGTGGGGCCGACATGGCGCGCGTTCCATTGCCAAGCCCCCACCTTGACCTCATTCTCCAACTCAGTGTTCGGCCTGTGGGATATTCACCGTCCCCATCGCCTCCAGCAGATTCTCGGATCACCTCGAAGCCATGGCAGATTCTAAAACACCCAGCGACCCCCCTCCGGATTACACCAAAGCCGTCGAAGGCCAGGGCGCTTCCCGCCCGCTGCCTATCCGCAAGGGTCCTCTCCCTCTTGAGCTACCTATTCTCAAGCACCTTAATTCCAAACGGGTCATACTCGCCTCTGCGTCTCCCCGAAGAAAAGCCCTGCTACAACAAGTATGATTGCCGCCAGGTCCCTACCTGTCCTCTCGATCTTGTATGCTCACAATACTTAGTTCGGTCTCACGAATCTCGAAATAACCCCTTCCGAAAAGCCCGAAGACCTCGACAAGTCGGCCTATGGACCCTTTGAATACGTTGCGGCTACCGCCCGCCAAAAGTGCATAGATGTTTATACAACAGCACTCGAGACAAATTTGGCTTCGATACCAGACCCCCAGCTCGTCATTGCTGCCGATACCATCATTGTAACTCGTGACGGTCGAATTCTAGAAAAGCCTCGAAGCGAAGCAGATCACATCCGCATGCTAAAGCACCTACGAGATACCCATATGCATAAGGTCCTGACGGCCATTACTGTCATGGCTCCCAGAGAGGATGCCAGACATCCAGGTTATCAGCTAGAAAACTACACGGAAGAAACCAAAGTCTACTTCCTAAGCGAATCCGGGGGTCTGCCGGACGATGTTATTGAAGCCTATGTCAAGACTCGTGAGGGGGCTGACAAGGCCGGCGGATATGCCATTCAGGGTATCGGTGGAATGTTGCTTGTGGAGAGGGTTGATGGAGGCATTGACAATGTGGTCGGGCTGCCAGTTCGGAAATGCCTAGCTCTGGCAGAAAAAGTCATCTTCCGCCAAGATGATGAAGAGGATGAAGAGGATGAGGAAGATTGAGAAGACAGTCCATAAATGCAGTTTCACATCTGGTGAGGCCAAAGCCCACCTTTAAAACAGAGACAAAACAGAAACAGGCGTGGCAGCAAATGCATGTAAAATAGCTCCCCCGACGTAACAGATAGGAACATTTTCTCCTATACACAGCACTCTGTTTGGGCTAAATCCAGTGGGGCCCTATGCCAAGGTCGGGCAAAGAGCGACAAAGGCACATGTCAGGCAATTCTGGAATGTATCATCCACGCATCTCGTATAGATAAATCAATTCGAGCACATTGCCTGTTTTTTGCAAATACCTAAGGCGCTGTAACCTAATTGTTCTTGAATTTGTCGTCTTGCAGACTGCGGACGTCACTATCACATGTTCACAGTGGCCGTTGCGGTGATGGTGGTGGATCTCATTGTTGAGAAGTCGAAGTTCCAGCGCCGCTTACACACTGGCACATGCAAGGACCGGGGTTTTCACATGGAATCTGGGGCAGCATCCTTGCACTCAGAGGCCGCTTCTTTAACCTCCCTCACCTTTCGTTAGTACTTATAAAAGAAACAGAACCTGCCCCTCCCGCTAGGCTCTCCTACTTGGGGGGTTCGTCTTTTGTCGCTCGTTTTCAGTCTAGGACTGCCTCTACAAATGTCGTCGTCGCCAAATAACAAGTCTCCCGTGACCGGGGAGGCCGGTGCGGCGCAATCCAACGAGGAGAAGCCGCGCCTCACAGAGGAAGAGAAGAAGCAGAACCATATTGCTTCAGGTATGTTTCCACAAATTTTCTACAGTTTACGTGGCATTCTGCGCACAGGCGCTGCATTTGCGCTGCATTTCCTCACCGAGCAGTGTTGGTCGGGGACTAATGCGCATGCGCAGAGCAGAAGCGCCGACAAGCAATCCGCGAGGGCTTCGATCGTCTGACCGAGTTGGTGCCTGGGCTGGAGGGCCAAGGCCGCTCTGAAGGCCTGGTTCTGAAGCGCACAGTCGACTATATGCGTGAACAGCTTGTGGAGCGTCAAGCCATGATCGAACGCATAGAGAAAGCGGGCGGCGATGTCGACGACAAGCTAAAGAGGTGAGCGGAAGGTGGGCGGCGACTTCCCGCAGAGCCATCACATGGCTACAGCCCCACAGCCATATTGACTACAGTCGCAGGATGCTATACCAAGCCAGCCAGGGCCGAGCGCGTGGTTGATGTGCAGTACTGGTTCCCATGACGAGTTATGAGGCCCTCAAGGACACCCTGCCGCCAGACAAGAAGCATCGGGCGCCGACCGCCCCACGCCACCGCCGCCAACGCTCTCGCTACTACGAATGAGCAACAAATGGCTTGGCACGATTCAAGATGAAGACAGTTTCGCAACACGGCACTTGTGAGGATGAGAGAATCAGGGGATTGGAGAGGATTCGTGTCTATGCGAGCTGCAACGAGATGGGCAGCAGAATCACAACTAAACATCTACGCAAATGTATCTACCATTGTTTTCAAGCGATCACGCAACTCCTCGGGAGTCAACCGCTCCTTGCCCAGGCCAACCTGCTTGTTCTTGACATCATCCTCTCCCACAACGATAATCTGACCGTAGCCGTTCTTATGTGCGTCTCTAATCTTTTGGCCGAGCGGTCTCGGCGTAGTGTCTACGTCCACTGCGAGACCCGTTGGTTGGAGAACCTCACCCCCTTGCGGAAGGGTACCAGCCTCAAGTTGCTCATAGAGCTTCCTGTTGTGACCCACCAGCACATCACGTACTTTCTCAGTCCATTCCAAGACCTGCTCGGAAGTGGTGACGGTGAGAACGATTGCCTGGCGCGGATTGAGCCAGAAGGGCCATTTCCCGTCATACTTTTCGATTAAGAGGGCCATAAGTCGCTCTACAGACCCTAGGACTGCACGGTGAATCATGACGGGCCGGACGGGGCCATAGTTGGCAAGTAATGTCGGGTCGTCAGTGGTCTCGCCCCGGGCTTCATATTCGGGAGCTGGGGCTTGGTACTCGAGTTCGAAACGTTTTGGGAGCTGGAAATCGAGTTGGACCGTGGCCGTCTGATGCTCCTTGCCATCTGAGTCCTTTAGAATGATATCAATCTTGGGGCCGTAAAATGCTCCATCCCCTTCTTTCACACCCCATTCCATGCCAGACGCATCTAAAGCTCGTTTCAAGGCGCTCTCGGCTCGATCCCACTCCTCCTCAGTACCAATGTAGTGGTCCTTGGGTCGGGTGGACAAAGCCAGGCGATAGCTCACGCCGAATCGGAGAACAGTATAGACAACCTTGACAAAGTCCAGTGTCTTCTTGATTTCCTCCTCAACCTGGCTTGGTCGACAAAAGATATGTCCGTCATCCTGGTGGAATCGTCTCACCCGAGTTAGACCACTGAGAGATCCCGAAACCTCGTTTCTATGCAACGGGCTGAAATCCGCATAGCGGACCGGAAGGTCTCGGTAGCTGTGGCGTTTCGAGGCGAAAATTAAGCAATGGCCTGGGCAGTTCATGGGCTTCAACCCATATTCGCCGTCCTCCTCCTCCTCACCCTTGGCTGTGCTCGAGTGATCCTCCCCGCAGCAACCAGCGTGCTCTACATTTGGGTGTTGCGTATTTCCAGTTACCGAGTACATGTCATCGGCATAATTTTGTAGGTGCCCCGACTTGGCCCAAAGGGACTTTTTGTAGATGGTGGGACTTATGACCTCCTCGAATCCATATCGGACGTATTGCTTTCGCAAGAAATCAACCAGTCGTGTGAATATCCGGGTGCCATTTGGGAGGAATATGGGAGAGCCGGGGCTGTAAATGGAGTTGATGAATAGTTCCTGTTGGAGACCGAGTTTTCGGTGATCAGGTGGTTCCCGCTGGGTGGGTTTCTTGGAGTAGAGACGGCGTTGGGAAAGACAGGTTGGACACGTCCATTGTCTTTTCAGCAAGGCTGGAACCGCCGATCTGGCGGGTCGTGAGCGTATCATGGCCAATTCGTCATGCAATGGCGGCCGAGAGTTGCAAAGTCAAGCCATGGACCGATGCACGCAGCCCATGCGACTCCAAAATTATCCAAAAAGTCCCGACCCTCGACAGCTGGTTTCCACTTGTGGCTTAGCGCCTAGGCACTGGCTGCCAAGCAAAGGGACAAGAAAACAATGCAGACACTGCGACAAGAAACAAGAAGTAAAGAATAAATAGAGCAAGCGCATCCTACACTCTGGGTGCTCTTTCATGACATGTTTAAAGATATCTAATACATGGTGCGTAACAACGCCATTTAATTCATTTTGGTTATTCTACCGCTGGGTCGTAATAGAAGCTTGGGTTTTGTGCTAGCCAGGGTCCGCCTCCACTGCTTCTTAGCGCTGCTTCAACAGTACGGATGAAACAAGCAGTGATGCATGCCCGTCATAACTGCCCAACCTTGCACATGTTTGGGGCCCGTATACTAAGACATAATTGGGAGAAAAGTGAATAAGCCAATGCATGCGCCGGAATATTCTACCTTGTGGTTCCTATTCTCATGTCTTCTAGTTGTACAAAATCCTGTGCAGCAGCGACCAGCGGTGTACTGGGAATCGCTCGAGGCGAGCGCCTTCATGAATTGACAACATGAGCATTAGAGCCCAAGTTGGATCATCACAGTCTCCCAGCTCTGGAGGCCGTCGATTGAACGAACCCCAGAATACGGTATACAGCCTTAAATACGGGCCCCAAGCTTTGATATTCGACAGTCTCCCCTACGCAAGGTCATTTTTAGAACAGCTCGGAGGTAGCCGAAGCAGGTCCACGAGTTCGTATAGACGTAACTTGCACACTAGTTTCCCCGCTGCCCGTAAACAAAGGATATCTTTGCCTTGTGCCTGGATCGCTGCTGAAATATTTGGCTATATATACACATTGCTTGAATAATTCCCTCTTCGTCCCCTTTCTTCTCGAGGTAGGCTCTGGTTTCCCATCATTGTGAGATCAGCCACTGCTCGTATTACCCCTCCATAGCATCCTAGAACCCCACCACAGCGATACCGAACTCACTGCCTAGCACGCTTGGACGGGCAAAATTCCCAGTCCATCCACCTTCTCCCCTCCACTCTTCTTCAAGTCAAGTACACCCACCACCAACACACACCACGAGCTCGCCGTGTCCGCCGAATCTCCTCGTTGCTGGCTCCATAGCTAACGACTGCCGCTCCTCTGGACGGCCTCGGCACCCATCATGAGCTTCGCCATCGAGGTTCCCGGCGAGGCCAATCCGCTGTCCCTACAGTCGCTCGCCCAGGCTCTCCAGTCCGCCACCTCCTCCGACTTTGCACAACGCCAGACGGCCGGTCAGCAGCTCACCACATGGGAACAGCAGCCCGGATACTATTCTTCGTTGCAGGTATTTCAGCCACCCCCCACGTATGCGTGCTTCTTCGGGCGCTAACAGACCCCCTGGCCATCTACCTCGACAAGTCTCTCCCGATTGACATCCGTTTCCTCGCTATAATCCAGCTCAAGAACGGCATCGACCGATATTGGCGACTCTACGCATCCGTGAAGAACAGCATCAAGGCAGATGAGAAGGTTATTATTCGCCAAAGACTATTCCAAGGGACGATTGAGGAAGAAGAGTCAAACCTTGGTTTACACAACGCCCTTGTTGTCGCCAAGGTCATTAGAATCGACTATCCCTCTGAGTGGCCCGACGCCCTTGGAAATATCATAGAGCTCCTCCGTTCATCTCGAAATGGCAACCCCAAACATCTTCAGGGCGTCCTACAGATCATGCTTCGCGTGGTGAAGGAACTCGGAACCGCCAGGCTTCGAAAGTCCCAGACCGCCCTACAGTCTGTTACCCCGGAAATCGTTCACGTCCTGACAGAAATTTACTCGGACAAATCTACGGCATGGGTCAGGTTCCTCTCCAGTGGCCAAGGAAATAGCGATGAAGCAAATTTGGCCATGATGAATAGCTTGTTCGCCCTGAAGATCCTTCGCCGCTTATTGATTATGGGCTACGAGCGCCCTCACGGAGACAAGGGGGTCGAGCAATTCTGGACCATGTCGCAGAATCAGTTCGGTCAACTTCTTAACTTTGTCAGTCACGGCTCAGTGGTACCGGATTCTTATCAAGAGATGGTGGGCAAGCACCTCCTCCAGTTTACCAAGCTCCACATCGAAATGTCGGACCAGCACCCTGCCAGCTTCGCCTTTCTTCCCAACTCTTTGGCTCTGGTCCATGCCTATTGGGATCTCGTGGCAAAATTTGCGGAGGTTTTCGACAAATCTGGCGGTATTCGACAAGGCTCAGGAGATACGGGTGGTTCAAAGTCAAAGGTCGAAGGCCCTCTACTAGAAAGGCTTGCACTCAAGGGCCTTTTACTTCTCAGGGCATGTGTTAGGATTGCATACCAACCTGCCCATTCATTCAAATATCAGAGTCCAGAAACAAAGGCCGAGAAAGAGCAGGCTAGGGGAATTATCAAGACAGAGCTGCTCAAGCCAGATCTTGTGGTGCAAATCGTCAACTCCATCATTACCCATCTGTTTGTGTTCCGTAAGGCGGACCTGGATGCTTGGGAAGAAGACCCAGAGGAGTGGGAGCAGCAGGAGCAGGGTGAAGGAAACGCATACGAATGGGAGGTGCGCCCATGCGCTGAGAGACTATTCCTTGACCTTCTCACAAACTACAAAGAGCTCCTGATTCCACCTCTGCTCTCATATTTCCAGACCGCTCAGACTGCACAGGCAGATATCGCAACTAAAGAAGCAGTGTACACTGCTATGGGTCATGCAGCTGCACACGTCTTCCAGGTGTTTGACTTCGACGCAGTGCTGTCCTCAACAATTGTCAACGACGCGCAGCAACAAGGTGGGCTTTACAAAGTTTTGAGAAGGCGTATTGCCATCCTCGTAAGCGCGTGGGCTCCTGTGAAACTTACCAATGTCAGTCGGCCTCTTGTCTATCAAATTTTCCAACATTTCCTGAATCCTGAGGATGAAACCAACGACATTGTTGTCAGGGTCACGGCTGCACGACAATTGCGCTGGATCGCCGATGAGATTGACTTTGACCCCGAGGCATTCTTGCCATTTGCATCCAATGTTTTCACGCAGCTTATTAACCTGATCCAAAATGTGGACGTCGATGAGGCCAAGCTTGCCATTCTCGAATCCATCCGAATCCTTGTTCAGCGAATGGAGCATCATGTAGCGCAATTCGGCGACCAGCTCATGACAGCTCTTCCGAGTGTTTGGGAAAATTCTGGCACGGAAGAATACATGATCAAACAAGCTGTCATCGCCATCTTTGCCGCCCTTGTAATGAGCATGGAGAGCGGCTCCCAACGCTACCAGCATCTCATGGTGCCTCTCATATCCGAAGCAGCACGCCAAGGGTCTGACTTGCATCTTCATCTCATTGACGAATCATTGGAGCTGTGGGACAACATCATGATGCAGAGCAATCCTCCTCTTGCACCTGAATTAGTCGGTCTGGCCGAACTAGCCCTACCATTGCTGGAATACCAAACCGAAACAGCTTCGCAAGCTCTATCCGTCATCGAGTCTTATATCCTGCTTTCCCCCAGCTCTGTGCTGGAGGACAGACTACGACGACCTACCCTCACAGCCCTATCCAATGCCCTTGATTCGAGAAGCCGCGAGTTTGTCGGCCTGGCTACAGCCTGTATCGAGTACCTCATCCGATCCGCTGTGGAGTGGGGAGGCTCCAGCGGCGTATCAGTTATCATTCAAGATATGGTCGAAATTGGCTTCATGAACAAACTTTTGGAAAACCTGCACGACGCTTGGGAAGCACACCAAACCACAGGGCCGAATCGGAGGATCAGCAAGCTCAACACTGTTACTGAAGGTGATTACGTCGCCATCATCGCACGATTAGCTCTTGCGGAACCGACGCTTTTCGTACAGATGCTTTCCAACTTTGGCCCCTTGGAGCAAGTTTGGAGTTGGCTATCAAGCGAGTGGTTTTCTCACCTCAGCGGTATGGATAACATTGAGCGGGAAAAGCTTTCTCTGCTAGGACTCACCCGCCTGATCGAAGTGCCGTCTCCCATGCAGGAGCTCGTCCTGAGCAAGCTTCAGGAATACTTCGACATGTGGACCAATGTCATTTCAGAGCTGCAGGACGGTGTGGCCAACGGCACTGATACGTTGATCTGGGGTCCCCAAGAACTGGAGCCGACCGAGTACGATAACCCGAAAATTGTCACAGAGCGGCAAGGACATGCGAAGGATCCCATCCACACCGTCCATGCGTTTGAGTTTGTGAAGATGCGACTCCAGGACCTAGTTGCCAGAGCAGGGGGCGAGGCAGTATTTGAAGAGCAGTGGGCTGTGAATGTGGATAAGGAGCTGATTGCAAAATTCCAACAAATGGCCAGTGTGGTGCAACAGCACCAGCAATAAGGCGCCAGTGGATAATGGCGCGAGGGTGCGAAGGATTATAAAGACGAGCGAATATTGAACGACGAAATGAAACGGAATAGACCATGATTGACGCTAGTATCTCTTGACATCATAAAATCTTGCTTTCAGATAGGCCATCAAAAGTCGGACAGCCGGAATTCGTATGAAACCAGTCAGGAATAGCATCATCTTAGGCAGCGAGCAGGTGGTAAGGCCACTCCGATTAAAAATGACATAAACCCTCTTACAACTTACTGCCTCCTTCTTGGGGGATCTTGATGACGACCTTGCCCCAAGTTCCCCTTCCTCCCAGAGCCGTCAATGCATCTCCAACTCGGTCCAGGCCGACGAACTCTTCGTCTGAGTACTCAGTTCCGCGCATCTTGCCCTCTTTGACAAGCTGCATGATACCCTCCCACACGCGAGGGATTGTGTCGCGCTCATTTAATGTGTACGCGCCCCAATGTATTCCGACCAATGCAATGTTCTTGAGAAGCACCTTGTTCATGGCCACCTTTTCAATACTACCTGCTGCAAATCCCACAATCAAGATCCGGCCGTTCCACGCCGTGCACTTAGTTGACGCGTCGACCAGGCCCACCGGGTCGTATACGATATCTACGCCTTTCTTGGAGGGCGTGAGGGCTTTTACTTGTGCAGGCCAGTTGGCGTCATTGTACGAAATGACGTGGTCTGCGCCAAACGACTTTGCAATGTCGAGTTTGCGCTGCGTCGAGGCCGTTGCTATAACTGTGGCCCCAAAGGCCTTTGCCACTATTCATCACATGTCATTTAGTATCAAACGGGACGTTCACTTATTTCTGGGTGGCATCCAGCTTACCCTGAACAGCGGCGAGTCCGACGCCTCCGGCTGCTGCATGGACCAAGACGTGATCGCCTTTCTTGATGCCCGCCCTCACGACGAGTGCAGCGTAGCTCGTGGGTGCCGTAACAAATAATCCCGCGGCCTCCTGGAAAGACCAGCCCTCCGGCACGGGCAAAAGCGACTCCTCCTTTGCGCAGAGCTGCGTGCCAAACGCACCCTGCTGCGCACCAAAGACGCGGGAGCCCGGCGGGAACTTGGGCGACTTTGAACTGCGCGGAGCGGCAACGACGACACCCGCAAACTCGGCGCCGGCTACCCAGGGAAAAGCTATACGTGGAAATCAGATTAGCGGGGATTCATTTTTTAAATACAATTGGGAACTTTTTTTTTTCTTTATGCGCGAATGGTCAAGGTTTGAAGGAAGGACATACGCGGTTGGTTCTGATATTTGCCTTGAATCTGAAGGATGTCGAAGAAGTTGGCCGCCGCCGCATGGACCTGAATTAGATACTCATTGTCCTTGGGGACGGGATCAGGGAGCTCCGATACGGTGAGCTCCTTCGGGCCCTGTGATGATCCGTGAGATTAGCATTTCTTCCTGTCGTAGAGCCGGCTGTGCCAATAGTCGGCATACACCAACAGCAACTAACCTTGACATATTCCTTGACCTGAATGCCACGCATATTGGCGTCTTAAATGTGATGAAATGTAATTAGAGTGAGGGATGGCTGGCTGGTGAACGGTTGTCTCAATTAATGGAGGGCAAAGAAAGAATTATCGATGGAAACAAAAGAGGCTGATGACAGGTAGCTACTTGCTGGTGGTTTTGGGTTGATATCGGCGTCTGGGGTAGGCTGGGGTGCTCGGCATAGCTTGCATGGATCGCGGGGTTCTACAGCATGCCGAGGCATCTTGCGCGTTGCGCCAGACAACGCCACACGATCCAAATGATCATCGCTACGACCGCTGGAAATGTGTGGAGAAAGATATTCTCGGCCGAATACAAAGGTCCCCAATCAAGAGTTGACGATAAGCTCACATTCTTTAATTGCAAACAGAATACGCTACTTTTTTAATCTTGAAAAAAAAGAGTTGTTGAATTCCATGTGCTTGTCCAGGCTTGATATCATAACAGCATTCATACTAGCACGTCGAGACATGCCCTGATCTCGCCCGAGAGCCTCCAAAACCCCTGCCCAGCTCCAGAAGACTGGTATTACTCAACTCACTTGGGCTCGTATCCGCGGGGCGCTGATATGAAAAAAGTGTCTTGCAATAGTGGCAAGACCAATAATACACCATGTTCCGTCTCAACCCCTTCTCCCTCGCGATTGAGCCCTCTAGCTCCCGTTCAGAAGGTGCTCGATGGCGCCCTGAACGCTTCCTCCACTTCGTCGCAGAGCCGCAACGTTCCGTTCAAAATCGTAGAATCCCATATCGTTCAGCTGGCGCAATTGTTCGGCGTAGCGTTCCTCGGGTGGTCGGTTGTCTGCAGGCGCAGCAGGAGCGCCGCCTCCCAGCATCTGCATCATCTGCTGCATCATCTCGGGATTTACACCACCGAAGGGGCTGGCCTGGTTACCTCCAGGGGGGGCAAAGAGCGCCGCAAATGGGTTGGCGGGAGGTGGACTTGATGTGCCCTGCTGGCCGGCGGCAGTTCCTGAAGTCTGGGACGCATCCTGCGACGGAGTTGTGCCTGTGCCCTGGGCAGGTGCAGTTCCGGCACCAGTCGGAGAAGCGCCCGTCTGACCAGCGGTTTGGCCCTGGGGAGCGGCGAAGGGGTTCAAACCCAACATTTGGCTAAGGAAATCAGCTTGACCTTGTCCATCTCCACCCTGCTGGTTACCAAGTCCCGACATCAAGAAGGGGTTGAGGAAAGGGTTCTGTTGGTTCTGGTTGTTGCCACCCGTCGCAGCTCCTTCGGGGGTCGTATCGGTGGCACCGGGAGCAGGGAAGCCGCCGCCGCCGCCTTGCATTTGCCTCTGCATGCGCATGGCCTGGGCCATCATCTGAGGGTTGCTCATCATCTGCCGCATAAATGGCGAGGTTATGATATCGCGCGCGTTGGGCATGTTTCTTAGCATCGGATTCGACTCGACCAGCATATTGACAAAGTCAGGGTTGTTGAGCGCTTCGTTCATAGACTGCTGGACATTGGGGTCGGACATCAAGCGCTGGACGCGCTCTTCATCCATGGGTGGGCCCATCTAGGAGGCACACCAGTTAGTATCAGAACATGGCAAACTAGAGCCAAGGGCTACACTTACACCACCGTCGGGTCCAAACATGTCCAGACCAGGAAGATTGATTTGGTGGCCTGCATATCGAGCACCGGTGAGACCAGCCAAAGGGTTGTTGGCAGTCCCCGAGGCCATGTTGGTAGGCACGGCTGAAGCGGTGTTGGAGGTGGCGGAGGGGGTTGAGGCAGATTGGGTCTGATTGCTGGCAGCGCTCTTAACCATGTGGATGGTGTTGTTGTGTTTGATCTTGTAGGTGCTCAGGGCATCGTCGTTCTTCATAACACGGCCAGAGTAGATCAGGCGCTGGCGCTCAACAGGAACATTCTCAAACTCCTCAGTGGCGAGCTTGGTCTTCAGCTCGAGGACAGTGGCGGCTTCGGGCATGGTGATGGTGTGGGACGTGTCGGACGAGGTCTTGACTTTGAATGTGACCTGAGCGTCACCGCTCGACTCGGCGTTGTCGGCCATGGCGAAGCGAGGGTGTGGAGGAAGAGAGAAGAGGACTCGATGTGGTGCGCAGCAGGTTGGAATGGGAGGGATGGCGGGTAACGGAAAGTGGGAGTTGATGGCGGGACCAGAGATGGCGCGGGGGCGGGCTCTGGCGACAACGGCCCTAGAGAGCAGGGAGAGGGAGGGCCGCAGCAAGTATATGCGATGACTGCAGATGCGTGAGGCTGCGGAGTTGAGTGCGCAGGCGGGATGAAGTAGGGTGAGGACAGAAAGGCCGCCGAGCTGGACTGATGGAGACGACTTATGCGGCAGCGATGGTCGGTGGTCGGGGTTCAAGACGTGGGGCAGCTGCGGTCCTCCAATGACGCCGTCGCAGATTGCCTCGCAGCAGCGTACCACCGCGTTGATTCTAAGTGGGAAATGGAGAAGCGAGTATTCCAACACCCCAAAATTCAATGCAAGTACAAATTACAATTAAAATAGCACTCTCCGGTATAGTCGCACAGAGACTGATGAGCACGGCCAAATACAGAGACCAGGTACATCAGCTATGCCGCCATTTTTGAACTGGTCCGTTGCACTTCCATTGTCATCCACCGACTTCTCTCGCCAGCTATCAGCACCAACGGGCTATGCTGGTATCACCTACCAATCTCGGGTAGACATTGGCCGCATTGGAGGCAAATGCCCAGGCACCGTTCGCAGCCTGATTGGTCATGTCACCGATTCTGTCGATCCACCGATCCAGGGCAGTGCACAAAATATTAAAAAAGACAGGCAGCAGGTTTATAAGCTCATAGCGGTTCATGCCTCTTTGGCACGACCATACCAATGGGCAATGAGCTGCTTTCCCTTTTGAGCCGAACAGCTGCTACCCTCCAGGGTAAGTTAGCCGCCAGCCCACCACCGTAGAAGAGTTGCCTAGTCGAGACAAGGTGCTTCCTTCTAACTTTAGTGGGGACACGGCCAACCTCATGGGCGCTCTGAGACCACCCCGGCTCAATCGTCAACTGCCATCAACGGACCTAGATTGATAGCTCTCATTCCTCGCGAGACCTACACGCACATATAAGAATCTGCGGCGTTCTTGAGACGGCGTGTGATGCCTCTTACTTGGCCGTGAAGTGCTTCGCCTCTACCAACAATGTTCTAGAGTGCCGTGTGAACCCACCTCCGCCATGATACAAGGCATCTTTTACGCAAGGTTCTTCCCGCAAGAGGGTGAGTGAATCTAACTCCGGCACCTGGAAGGGCATATAACAGCCAATTGCTCCACTGCGCTGGCCCATGATCTATGTGCACTGCGTACTCATCTCAATCTCCAGGCCCGCAGATTGTGGCTCAGTCTCCCATGGGATGCATTACTCCAGTTGAAAACTCAACCAAACCTCCGCTCATCGATTTTGATGTGCTGCAAGAATATATCATTCCCAGACAAGCATTTTGCAATCGATACCTCACAATAAACACCCCGGATGGCAAGTATACTGTTCTCGGTTATCCTGTCGTCATTCCCCATACCAAATACCTCCGAAATGAGTTCATATTTAATTTTGGCCTCATCCTCGATGCTGATGAGGACCAAATGCCCTATGAACGTGTTGTTCGTCGTCTAGCCTCTACCTTTTCGGAGATGGAGAAGCAGAATGAATATCTTAGTCAGAACGAGGGCCGTCGAGATGGTGGTGGGGGTAGACGACCCATTGATGGGTTGCTGCAAATTGTCAAGGAGGATTTGGATAATTACGGAGAGTGCATGATTCCAGTTGGTAAGTTGATGATGTATCCTTCCACACGAACTCTTGAATGGCTCACTGAAACTCCCAAAAAGACGAAGCCAACACGATCAACATGAAGCTCTTTCCCCACCACCCTGAACCCCCGGTCGTCAAAGGTTGGCATGTTCCAGTCGCCAAGACTAAGCTCTCCGATATTGTCGATCCGACATGGGATCTTACCCTTCAAAAGGTCATTGCGCACATTGACGGTGTCTCTGACGTACGCCGTATTGCCCACGCAGCAAACGTATCCCTGGACCTGGCCAAGACGGCCCTCCGACACCTCCTCTACTATGATACTATCCTCCTTCTTGATATATTCTTTTTTGGAGCATGCTATGCACCTCGCCCAGGAATCCATGACTTCATTCGCAATGTCGACGGCATGGTGGATGAATGTGCCGCCTACGTCTCACACGGTCGCGGCCGCGTTAGCAACTATCACCTCATCAAGCTTATGTCCACATTTGTCCAAGGACGAACTGTCATGGAGTGGCTTAAGTGTCACCAAGATTCAGGGTTCGAGGTGTTGAGGTATGTGGACGTCCGTAGGTTTGTCCAATTTGGCATCATTAAAGGATGCCTCTACCGTGTCCACAAGTATGTCGTCTCAAAGCAGTACTTGGCTGCGTTGGCGACGGGCCAGAGCCGTGTAGTGCCAGGAGGAGACCCACTGCAAAAGTATACTGATGGTTGCCACCACTTTGAGCAAATCATCACAGAGCAAAATCTCACCGAGAGCGAAATTATGGAGAAGCTCAAGACGCTTCCGGTTCCCAAGGGGGATGTATGTGTTCTCTACCAGTAAGGCGTTGGTTAAAGAGGACAAGCACGGAGTGAGTGAGCATGTCTAGTTATTTAATCTACATCAAGTCTATGGTATCATCCAGAATACAGTACTGTACATAATAGTCGTACAAGGCGTTTCGGGGCCGGGGTCTAGCCGACCTCAGCGAGCTATTTTACTCAGCTATTGCTGGGACTTGGGGTCCTTATCTTGAACCCGTTCACGAACTTCCTTTTTGTTGGGCAGCTCAATGTTTGGGTTGTTGGCCACCTTGCGCGGGGGGGCAGCCTTCTCACTTGCAATCTTGGCCAGCTGCTCGTCAGTCAACTGCTCCCCTCTTTCCTCGGCCTCCCTCTTTAGCTGGTCCTTTAGTCTTCGAACAACACCTGTAAAGGGCTGGCCAGGATAGATCTCGCCGCTGGCCTCCCACTCCTCATCACTGATCAGCTCCACAATGCGAATGTTGTGCTTGCCCTTGCGTAGGATGAGCATCCGGTTGTCAATGAGGTAGCGAGCCGTCTCCTCGGGAAACCATGCCTTCATGGGGGTCCATGACAGGTTGCCGGGGACAAGACCGCGAGTTTGACCAGGCTGGGCAGCAATGTATGCACCCTGCTGGACAACGAGGCGCTGGCCTTCGCTGCTGCTGCTGGCGAGACCGGCAGCGTGGAGAATCTTGGCGGGGGACTTGGACATGATGGATCGGGGGAGTTTGATGTCGCTTCTAGGAGCGTTGTTGGGAGTAACTATGCCAGAGGACTGGCTGGGTTCGTTAATGACGCTGGGAAGTTTACCGCCAAAGCGGAACTCGTGCTGCTTGGCTTCCTCGAGCGCCTTTTGAGAGCCGTGGACGAGCGAGACAACCTCAAAGGCCAGAGCGTGCTGGGCAACTCGCTTCGAGGGATCCTCCAGGTGCTCTCCCATTACCTTTTGAATGGTCTCGAGGGACATGAAGGTAAACATCTTGAGTAGCTTCTCAATCTCATCATCCGTTCTTCGCATGAAGAAGCCATACAGATCAAATGCCGATGTCTTGAACTCATCCAACCAGACTGCATTGCCAGCACTCTTGCCAAACTTGGCACCAGAAGAATCGGTGAGTAGGGGAACTGTGAAGCCGATGGGATCATTCTGCCAGCCCGCAGGCATCTTGGCGTGGGGGGCTTCCTCGGACTCTCGGATGATCTTGAGGGCATCGCAACCTGCAACAATGTTGCCGTACTGATCGGAGCCTCCAATTTGCATCTGAACACCCAGCTTGTTGTACATGTGCCAGAAATCCCATCCTTGGAGGAGGGGGTACATGAACTCTCCAAACGACATGCCATCTCCCTCAGTCAACTTGCGCTTGACGCTGCGCCATCATTGTTAGTCGTGTACGGGAGAGGAGGTAAAATTACACTTACGTATCACGACTCAGCATGGGGCCGATGCGGATATGCCTGGCTATCCTCTTGCTGAACTCGTACAGCGTCAAACTTCCCAGCCACATGTTGTTGTTGAGCAGGTGGTGCTTGGCAGCCCAGTCGTTTTGGTACCCGTGCTTTTCCTTTAGGTATTGGACGTTGGCCCAAACCTTCTTTAGCTGGACGTGAATCTTGGTGATGTTCTTGGAGATGTCGGAGTTGGACATGATATCGCGGCTTTGCAGCCGGCCGGTAGGATCGCCGATTCGTGCTGTCGAGCCGCCGATCAAGGTGACGGCGGGGTGGCCATGAAACCACATGAGGAACATGGGCATGAGGGGAAGCAGATGTCCAACATGCAATGAGTCGGCTGTGGGGTCAATTCCGACGTAGGAACCTATCCGCTTGGTACGCATGATTTCTTTGATCGTTTCGGGGGTGCTGGAGAAAAAGTCAGGTCCTGTTGACTGGCGGCAGCATTCGCTCTGCGACGCACCCTGCGACATCCTTGATATAACCACGCTCCTCGAGAATGTCCCACACATGGGGAAGTTCTCCGTTCTTAATCTGCTCTGCCCTCTTCTCCCATCGTTCCTGTCCTTCGGCTTCTTTCTTTAAGTAGCTGGTCGCAATGCCTCGTCCGCGGGGGAATCGTAGAAGGGGTCGAAGTGGGTTAACACATCGTGGGCGGATGACGATTCTCGAGCTCGAGAGCTTCGAGATGGCTGTGAGGGAGGCCATGGCGACGGGGACTAAGCGGTATTAGGATAGAGAAAGAAACAAATAGACGCAGCCTGACATTGGGCGCCTAGAAATTAAGAAATAGAGACTGCGGCAGAAGGCAATCCCAAATAATGGCACGATCCACCATGTACAACTCGTCGAGCTCCGATTAACGAGTCACTCTAAAAAAAAATCCCACACACGAGCACATGCAATGCGCCAGCCAATCACACGGCTGCCCCGCCTGCTGTCCGGAACAGCATTGTTGCGCTCCGCATTATCCGGCTCGCGGCCATGATCGGAATGAGACCGACCAATCACAGACAAGCCAATTCAAGATCCTCGGCAATACCTCCGACCCTGTGAAGCAGTTTCGAATCTTATACATCATATTACCACGCTCCTCAATCCTCTGCTCTCGCGCCCTCGAATAGCCACCAATTGAGCGCCGCGATCGCATCTTCATAATGGCCTCGATTGTGCGTCCCTCTCTGCTCAGGCAGACCGCCATGGCTTCTCGATGGGCCGCCGCGCCCTCGGCTGCGACTCGTGCCGCATTCAAGCCCATGGCTGTCGCGGCTTTCCACAACACCGCTCGACGATCCGCCCTGATTCCCCCTGGCCCCCGTGAGTCTATATCCTCGAATCGAAATGCTAGTTCGATTGCTAACCCGCCGTTACAGAGCGCATTGAGGGAACCCGTACGAATTGATCCGCCTCGCAACTTGCCTTCACATGAAAACTGACAATTTCCCAGTCAACGACCCCGTCCCCGTCCCCGACCCCAGCGCCGCCCACGGCTCCTACCACTGGTCCTTCGAGCGCCTCATGGCCGCCGGTCTCGTCCCCATGATCGTCACTCCCTTCGCCGCCGGCTCGCTCAACCCCACCATGGACGCCATCCTCTGCAGCACCCTCCTTCTCCACTCCCACATGGGCTTCCAGCAGGCCATTATCGACTACTTCCCCGCGAAGAAGGCACCCACGCTGCGAAAGACCATGATGTGGCTCCTGAACCTCGCCACCGTCACCGTTGGTGTTGGTTTGTACGAGTTCGAGACCAACGATGTTGGTCTGACTGAGGCTGTTAAGCGAATTTGGAAGGCATGAGGGAGTGAGAGAGAGAGAAAAGGATGATGAGTGTTGGTAACATGACCTGTCGTGCGGGAAAATAGCTGCAGGCAACTGTATAGAATCCTTTATTTTGTCAACAAAATGTTATCTTGACCACACAAGTCGTTTCGGTCCATGTGACGTCTTAACTCCATTGCGCAGAAAAGGCATATGCACCATCTGTCATTAACCGCCAGCATTAAAATGTAAGGATAGAATACCTTATAGGCACATAGTTTCGAGGACGTGATATATCACCGTGTCAGGCTGACTGATTGTCCCCAGTGTAGCTCTGCTGGAATGCTTGGAATAATTGAGCCAAAATGATTCATATCATTCCTCTTTATAAATAAAACAAAACGAGCTAATTAATTTAATAGATTTGTACCCAATTCTACATTCATGTTTTATCTTGAGGTCAGGAGAGGCCTCTATTGCGGCCCAGGCCTGGAGCTCTTAAGGAAGTCCCCACACAGAGCGTCCGTGCTTTTATGTATTGCGGGTAAGTGATTTTCCTACTCGGTTTTGCGGGGAGAGCTTGGGCGGCGCTTTGGCAATGTCGTAAAATAGGAATATTAAGAATGTTTTCCATGTTGGATCAGTGATGATTATCGTAGATGCCATTTCTAACTTGAATATTTGCCAAGAGCCATGCAAGGTTTTGACCACTAACATACTAACATGGCTAGAGCTGTCTTGACCCGTAAATGGTGGTCGAAAACGGCGACTTCAAGACCGCCACCCGCAAAACCCAACTGTGCGCCTGGCTGCGATGCAAAGACATGCTCAGGTAAATTTCGCTGATGTGGAGTCTTTTATGGTGAAGTCGCTTACTTCTCACGATTGGGTTCTCATACAACGAAATCGTAAGGCATTGTCCGATGCCATTGATCAAGTTCCGTAAGAACATGTGAGGGAGTGGAGGCTGCGGCTGGGAACTACTGCAGTGGGGTTGATGCGCCCTTGGCTTGACTTTGACAGCTCCCTGGGCGCCATATGGGTCAAGTAAACCAGAGGGCGTAGAAGTGATGTAGTAGCTCTAATGACATGGATTCAAGTATATAAATACTCAGGTAAATACAACGGTGGCTTAATCTATTCCAGCCATCTTATTCAGCGTCTTTCAATTGTTTCCATACAGCCAAAAAACATGTCTTCCCAAGAACACATTCTTATTGTTGGTGCTGGTATTGTTGGGTCAGCGCTGGCGCATTTTTTGTCCAGCTCTTCTTCCAACAAGCGAAGTGTCACTGTGGTTGATCGTTCCATCAACCAACTAGCGGGCTCCACTGGAATCGCTCCAGGATTCATTGGCCAGTACAACGAGTCTGAAGTTCTCACTCGGCTGGCCATTGACACTGTCCACGAGTACACCCAAATTCCTGGGGGGTTTCAAAACGTGGGCGGCTTAGAGGTTGCTTTTGGCTCTGCCGGAATCGACAGATTGAAATCGAGGTGTACGAATGCTGCCAAACTTGGCCTGCCGGCGGAACTGGTCAGCATCGAAAAAGCTGCCGAGTTAGCACCGGACTTGGTGAATGCGTCGAAGCCGGGGACAGCGCTTCACTTTTCGACGGACGGAACCGCAAATGCTGTCAAGATTACCACTTATTTCCAAGACGCTGCCAAGAAGTCTGGTGCTCGATTCCTAGAAAAGGATGTCAAAAGACTTTTAATTTCAGATGGACAGGTCGTGGGCGTGGAGGTACAAGAAGGAGATGCTACCTTTGAACTCACTGCGACAAAGGTTGTACTGGCGACCGGAATTTGGGCACAGGATCTCTGTCAAAACCTTGACATTCCCATCCCCGTCGTGCCTGTCGGACATCCGTACATGCATGGAGAGCCGAGAGAGCCAATCTCCCGAAATTTGCCTTTTGTTCGTTGGCCAGAGTTCCATGTCTATGCTAGAGACCACGGGAATCATTTCGGAATTGGCACTTACAACCACCAACCCATCCAGTACAAACCCACCAACGGCACAGCCAAGGGCGACTGGGTCATCAACTTTGAGCATCCCTTGGAGGAAGCCATAAGTCTGCTGCCTGATGCAACTAAAGAGGAATTTGGGTCTAAAAATCGTTTCAATGGTGTATTTTCCATGACCCCTGACAACATGCCATTGGCTGGCGCCGTCCAATCGATCCCTGGATTATACATGGCTGTCGCTGTTTGGGTGACGCACGCCGCGGGAACTGCCAAATACATCACTAAGCTTCTGAATGGTTCTCAGATGGATCAGAAGACCCAAGAATCTCTCAACCCTGAAAGATTTCGCGGGCAGGACTTTTCGGCGCTGGAGCAGAAGTCCTTGGATGGGTATAATGAGATTTATAAAACTGTGGCAAGCACCAATGCGTCCTGACAAGGTCCATTGGGCGGGTTTCTCACAGAAAATGACAACGTCAAGGAGAACATCGTTATGAAACAGGTACCTGTTTTTTGATACCTGCCAGCTGGGGCTACGTTTGATGGATTCGGCATTTACCACTAATTCGCCAAACACACGGAGGGTACAACCTTTCTACGATGAGGGCAAGCGGTTTAAACCCTGCCAAAAAGAAACGACGAAGATGCAACTTGAGAATTACGTTCAATCATATTTATTCAATTTCATACATATATTACTTAGTTTCTGGTTTCATTCTCTCGTATTCGCTCAATGAATGACTAGACATGTTTTCCGTATCAAGCGAGTGAACTGGGACCGACTGGGTCTGGCAATTTCCTTCTCGTCGCTCCAGTGGTTCATTCCAACTCCTGCATCTCATATTCCTTAAATAGTCAAGCTGCTGATTTCAGCACCCACAGCTTGGTCCATCTCAGGAGTGGGCGGGGGCAAGTTCTCAGATTTGGTGCAGATCCAGCACGACGCGTACATGTTGACGCGGTCAATGCAGGCGCCGTCAAGGCGAGCACCATGGCGCTTAGGAGTGAAGCCATGAGCTTCAAACTCCTTGATGTACCAAGGGGTCAATGCCGAGGAGCGGAGGAGCACTCGGCCACCCATCTGGAGGGCTCGATTGAGCTTGGTAATCTGCTTCGCGGCAGCACGAGAGCCAGTGTCAAACCAGTCCATGCTGTCCATGACAACAGCAACCGTCAAGGTACCGGGGGTGATACGGGCAATCACCTCCTCGAGCTCATCAGTGTGGATGCGCAGGCCGTCCAGGGCGTTCGGCTTAGAGAGCTTGGCATGAGCCTGAGGGCTGAGGTAGTCAGGGTGGCACTTGCGAGAAAACTTTCCGGCGAGACAGACATAGTAGTAAGGGTTGTCTTCGGCAATGTGAGTCTCCTCGGCGACGGGGTCGAGAGTGTTCACCATGTAGTGCCAGATAGCGTGAGAGCGAGTGTTCTTTGCGATGGGCTTAGGGCCCTTGACGACATCAGACTCGGCATGGTCGGCCTCAATCATGGCCAACTGGTTCTTGGGGACACCCAGAGCAGCCCAGAGGAAACTCTCCTGGGCGACAACGAGGTTGCAAACAAGCTTGGACAGGAGGGCGGGGCGGATCTTCTTGCGCCAGATCTCACGCTGCTCGTTGAGGGTCTTGGCTTCGAGAAGCTGCTTGACAGCGGATTGGAGACCAAAGATTCGGGCGATCCAGCGGAAGACACGAATGGCGTGGCGAGAACCACCAGTATCGTAAAGACCATATCCCTTGCCGTTCTGGAAAACATGGACATTCTTAAGCCAGTACTGGAAAGCGCGGCCAGAAAGGTGAGGAGACAGCTTGGTGATGAGAAGTTCACGGAACTGGGAGTGCTTTCCGTCACCAAAGATCATCCAGAAATCGTCATAAGGCAAGTTGGCAGTGTAAGCAGCAGCCTTGAGCTCGAGCAGATGGTTCTGAGTGGGGTTAAGATCGACAGCATGGACTCGCGCGGGGCTCTGTGTGAGATACGAAAGAATGTTGTCACCGGCTGAAGTGATGGCCAGGACCTTGTCGTCGGGGCCGAGCTTCAGGAGACGTTCATCAACTCGAGTATCCTCCCAGGTAAAGGCATAGATGTACTCGTCGTTGAACTGGGTGTGCTTCTTGAGCTGATCATCATAGTAGATACGCCAGTGGTGGTTCTGGTAGAAGAATGAAGGCAGAGGCAGGTTGGACGAGAGATTCTGAACAGCAGTGAGGAAAGCCTTGGATCGGATCTCGGGGGCAGATCTTTCGATAGCCCGGGTCAAGGCATCACCCGCATTGGCAGGGTGCAAGTAAGGCGACTCGGTGGCAAGAGCATCGATGCGCTCAACAATCTCATGAGGAAGACTAGAAGAGGAAAAGGGCTTCTTGTGGCATCCAAGCCAGATGTAGTAGGGAATAGCACCGAGGCCGCGGTTGCGGGTGTTGACGTTGAGAACTGTGCCAAACTTGTACTCGAGGTAGTCACGACGGCTAGGCTCCAGGCCAACGCGGTCGAGATCGAACCAGGAGCGCCAAAAGCTTCGGGAAAGGAAGTTAACGTGACGGTCAACAAGACCGCCGGTGTAGTTACGGAAGGCAAAATCAACCTTGTTCTGGACGTAGAAGTCCACAACACCCAGAAGACCTTGGGGAGCCAGAAGAGAAATCACAGAGTCAATTACAGAGTAATAGTCAGGCTGATCCAAGACAGTTAGCTTTTTTTTTTTCTGGATACACTAGAGTGAAGGAATCTTCCTCATTTTTGAAGATTATTTTCGTTACTCACAATCATTGACAAGCTGTAAGACATAGTGATGAGATCAGCGCCGCCATAGTCGGGACGAGGCTTGGCGAAGTAGCTCAGGTTCGGGGAACGAGGTGTGGGGTTCGAAACCATACCAGACTCGTAGTCTTCGAGGCGGAACTTGCGGGCATCTTCACAAACGACTTTGACATTATTCCAGCCAAGTCGCTCAAATCGCTTCCTAGCCACCTCGCAGAGAGAGGGAGAGAAGTCGACAAGGTATACGCTCGTGAAGTAGGTGGGAACGTCGACGAATTGGCCCATTGCCTCGATGTTGAAGCCGGTACCACCGCCAATCTAGAGATGCAATTGAATGAGCAATCGGGGTCATTTTGTTTGGATGGGGAGTCAATTGAACTCACGTCAACCCAGACCAGCTTGTTCTTGTTGCTCGTGGTCTCTTCAGCCTTGGACTTGAGCTGGGCAGCAACTAGCGCCAGCATGTCCTCGCGGCCGCGGAGGAGAACCTTCCGCGTGGCATCGTATGCCCCGGCCTGCTTCTTGTAGAAGCTCTCAAGGGCATCCTGCTGGTTGCCCTTGGAATCGCCCTGGTGAGGCTTGATGAAGCAAGAGTAAAAAAAGAGGAAGAATGATTTGACTAAGCCAGGGTTCTCATCCGATTTGCCGCCAAAGACGGAGGAAAGGCAGAGTGTGCTGACAATTGCAGCTGCGATTCCTGCGCCGAGGGTCTGGACAGAGCCCAAGGAGAAAAGGTTACCACCCTGGGGAGGAATTGAAAGTGGTCAGCGTGCGCCGAGGGGTCGGGCAGGTGAGGCGAGGCGAGGCGAGGGGGTACTCACATGAGAAGCCATGGTACTCTCTCATTGTTCAAAGAGAGAAAGAAATTGTTGAAAAAGCGTTAGCTAGTAGTAGCAGTGTT
This sequence comes from Calonectria naviculata, assembly GCA_003031705.1. Taxonomy (NCBI): domain Eukaryota; kingdom Fungi; phylum Ascomycota; class Sordariomycetes; order Hypocreales; family Nectriaceae; genus Calonectria; species Calonectria naviculata. Next base: position 60,523 of record NAGG01000409.1, read on the forward strand.
GAATGCTGGTTACACGATCCGGTTGAAAGATGAGACAAGTGAGAACAAGACAGCAACGGCGATGCAAAGATATATACACCCAGGCACGCGCCAGGCACGAGGGCACCTGCCCACGAGACTGGCAGGACAATGACATTGCGATGGTCCGGACCCCTCAGTGGCTCACACATGCTTCCCCCAACGCGAATCTACTTGCTGGCCAGAGACAATCGCCGCCTGGGCATCCTACTTGCGACCCCACCAGATAGCTGTACCCCGCCGCCAGGGTCCAAGGTTCAGGACGAGGGACGAATCGACCACGTAGGCGTGAGCCAATGACTGGAGCACATGTTCGGGTACCGTGCGGTTTCAGGGGTCCTGCAAGGCTGCGCTTGCGGCGCACATGTGCTGTACTTGGCTGTGAGCGGCTGCTTTGGTGGTGGCGGCGTGGGTGGGGTTTGGGGGGACTAGACGGCTCCAGTTGTCGTGAACTTATCGTTGGTAGATCAGTGTGGGCTTGGGGCATGCATGGGGAGGATTCGAGGGTCCCTCCCTGGTGGAATGGGCGTCTTGCGCCGCGCAAATGGCCGTTTCTGCATGTGATTGCCAGCAGTTAGGCCGAGTTGAAGCCATTCAGTCAATGATTAGTCTCTGAGCCATTGAAACTGGTACGGCCGCCGTCAGGCTCTTCCGAGGGCGAGGAAAAGGGGTAAAAAGTGACTTTTGAGGGCCAGCAGTCAGGAAATGGCAGAATTGGCCTATGACGACAACCTACAGCGCCCCAGAAGCGTCTCAGTTCCATTGCTGTTTGGGCGTGGGTGGCATTTAGAGACTGAGGCTGGGTATTAGCGGGTGGCCGAGAACCTTGCACTTCCCAATTGGGAACTGCCCCTAGTCAGCCAATCACGGCGGCATGGCCCACCACATGGAGCGGTTGGCGGCCGTGTAAGGCGTACGAAGCCGCTACGGTTGGAATGGACAGCCAGGACAACGCAAGCCCGGCGTCCGAAAGGTACTTCTGGCAGGTAGGAATGGACAATGCACATGCTATGAAAGGCCAATGATCGTGTGCGGCATTTTATTCTCGAATGACAATGACTTGCCAATCGCTGTCTCAACATTCTAATGCGAAACCGCTGTCCACACATCCGAGAATTGTGGATTGTCGCACCCCTCTCGCCGACCTGTACATGGGGGCAGTCGGCACTGGAGACCAGAATGGACACCCAGATGGGACCCTTCTGGTGGGAACTCTGGGGTAGTGTCGTTGCTTGGCTGTCCACCCACAAGTACGAGAGCTTGTGCCTGACAAGCTCATGACGGGGCTGCCACGCCACACCCGAGCAAACTTCGGGTCTTTCAGGAGCCGATAGTACGGTTGAATCTCTAGCTTTAACATGTCAAGATAACAAGATGACCAAAGAGCCGATCACTTTAGGTCCGTTCCCACGTACCGCAGCGTCAGGCCATCCACTGGCTCTCTGCCGTCGGTGAACCGGATCTTGCACCGGACAACCTCAAACTTTTCAGTGACGGAGAACCGGACCGATTCTTCCTCCTTTGGGGTTTGCAGGAGAAACGCCTGGCCATGGGTTTCTACTGGCGACCCATGGCCCTGTGCATCTGCAAGGGCATTCCAAGACAGGAGACGCCCTCCGGTAATTGTAGCTGGGTGATACTCTGGCGTATACAACGAGCGAATAATTGTGGAGAGCTCTTTCGGATCCGCTAGAGGCCCGTAGAAGAAGTACCATACCGGGTACTCGTCTTGTAATGGTCTGAAAACGGCCGTGGTTGAGGTGGCTCGGTTCTGCGGCAACGTGGCATCAAGACCTAGCGTCGGAGTGGCAGAGTTATGGCTTAAAGCTTTATCGGCAATTGTCAGTTGAAGAAAGGTAGGGGTGGGCCCGAGACTCTTGTTGGCGAAATGAGTCGCGATCTTGGACCGGGTGGCAAAATCCACACGGCAGAAATGGGCCTCTCCTCCGGCGTCATCGGTGCCGGTCATGACCTCGGGGGTTTGCGCAAGTCCGGCAATGGTCTGCACCGTTTCGGCATCCGGCAACGGCCCCTCCAGCATGACTAGATATGCTGCCGCGCGGTTCTTTGGGGCTGCACGTTTCTTTTGCGGGATAAAGCCTCACAATTCATCCAGCTTTTTAGTCGCTTCCTCCTCATTGAGATCAAAGAGGTCCATGTATCGGCGGATTGTTGCTGCATCTGCGTCACCAGAGTCATCAGGCTCCTTGTCGACAGACTCATCCTGAAAAGAGGATTGGGCGAGATTTTCGAGCTCATTTAGCGCTTCCATGATTGATGTATGAGAGTTGCACCAGTCAAGCTGTAGTAGTGCTCAAGGAACGACAATAGCGCCCGTTTTTATACTGGCCACGAAAAATCGTGGGGGCTGCTTTACGAGGTTTAGCACAGCAGTTTGAGTCATTCGGAGAGGCAGTTGGGTGTTGTTGATTTGGCGGAGATGCGCTCTTGGGAGGGGCATATAACCCTCTACTAGCAAAAAAGAAATAAATAAAACTACATATTCTTAAGTTGATATTACGTGGAAGCTGGAAGGTGGGAGCTAGCGGTCACTTGTTGACAACGTGTCGCTGTGAGGAACTGTCATGATCACTGAAGCGCAGAGACCAAACAAGCACCTTGGGTCGTTATATAATATAGCGAAACTGAACCTTCAGCCCAGACTGTTAAAAAATCATGGTGAATATATACCCAGGCTAAAGATGGTTCAAAATTCAATCGAAGCAATACTTTCTCAACTTTTCATTGCCATGTTTGCCAACTTGCTCTCAATGAATCCCCGCTCAGCAGCTGGCGACGGAACTACATTCTTCCGGAAAGCGAATCCAAAGGTACGTACCCCATGGGCAAAGCGCAACCCCGCGAGCGCGAACTAAAGGTACGTACCCTTGCGGCCTGGGGATGCACTCCTTGGTCAGTGCTTGGATCTCGTTGGATGTCATGTTGCGCGCAGTCATCAGCTTGCATCTCATCTCGTCAACAAACAACTCTATCGCATTCGCCCCCGCGACCGCTTCCCCGCTGTTCCTCCTCCGAGGTTCCGACCAACCGCGCCATATTCACGATGCCTCCGGGATCAGGTCAGAAGGGAACAGGTAAAAAGAACTCGGCCGCCATGCAGAAACAGAGCCGCAACACCACGCCAGCCCCGGCCGCTGGAATCGCTAGTCTCCCACCCCAGGAGTTTTACGACCCAGATTACCTCAACACAAGAGTCATCCTCTTCCGAAACCTCACCTACGATGACCTCGTCGACCAGTCCGCGTCCAATGCGACCGTCCCTGATTCCAAGAGTCTTGACGGCATGATTGAGCGCCTCAAGAGCTTGACCAACATTATGGAGAAGCGCTCCACATTTTACGATCGCGGTATGCGCCACTTGGCAGATGAGCGCAAGAAACGGCCGGACGACTACGGCGCCCGTGAAGGCGAACAGGAGGGAAAACGACCCAAACACAAGCGCAAAAAGGATACATTGTCTGCCCCTGATGGAAATACTGGTATGTTTTTGCCAACAACTTGCGTGTCAATAGCTTTTACTTGGCCGACTAGTGTCGGTTTTTTTTTTTCAAGTCTTGGCACCGTCTCTATTACGAATCGCATACTAAGCCTTCTCTGTAGAACGATCATCCCCACTCCGAGATTCCAAGAACAAGCATGGGCGAACCGATTCTGCCAGCTCATCGTTGTCCCCCGCTGCTGCTGGATCTCCGTCTGCGATGGAGGTTGACGATAAAACAAAGAAGGAGGAAGAGGAGGAAGAGGAAAGCTCCGAAGATGAGGGCGCACCACCTCGGCGCGAATTACCTCAATCCCAGACGTTTGGCGAAGACCCGTCCACGTTTCCCGACCCGACCGTATACGAAATCAAGCCAGTCCACCCCGGGATGACCGATAAAGAACGAAAGGAAATTTACTCTGTTGCTGTCTTCCCTCGATCCGACCTTGCCGACCTTATTGCTGGAGACCCGCCGGACAAAGACTTTAGCAATGCGAAACCCAGCTCCCAAATCAACTTTTCTACGTTCTCAACATACGTCGACCCATTCTTCAGGCCCTTTTCCGAGGAGGATTTGGCTTTTCTACGAGAACGTGGAGATCGCGTCACACCATTCATCATGCCAAAGCGCGGAAAGCGACATTACACAGAGGTCTGGGCCGAAGAAGATGGTGCTATGTCCGTCGACTCCCCTCAACAAGGCCGTGATAAGCTCCCCCCAAACCAGCCTCGAGGCAGCATCGATAACATGGACGACGACGTTGGTGAAACCGACAAGCTCTCCGTCGGGCCTTGGCTTACTCGGTTGATGCAAACATTCCGGCCCGAGGCCCGCGCGCAATCTGCAGAAGACAAACCAACGACGAATGGAGTAACAAATGGAGACACGAGCATGAATGGCGATGCCAACGGTGACGAGCACAACACCGGCGGAGATGACAAGACTAGCCCAGGACAGCCAGCTACTTGCATGCCCGAGTCCTCGACAGAAGCCTGGAAAAAGGCGTCGCATCCCAAACTCGAGTATTCGCAAGTCGATGAGCGAATTAAGCAGGAGCTTCGCCACATCGGATTCCTCCCATTAGAAGGATTCGAGGCAGAATTTGATGGTCATTACGATGACGAGGTAGCAGCGAGATTGCGTCTCCTCCAGTCGCGACTAAAGGAACAAATGCTCATCAACGGCGCGCGAAAGTCTCGTCTGACTGAACTTGTTCGCGAGCGTATGGCCCACCAGGAGTACCAAACTATCCTAGAAGACCTTGATTCGCAAGTCCAAGCAGCATATCTCAAACGTACGCGAACCATGGGTAAGAGTAAGAAGAACAAGCGCCCGGGTGGAGCGGGTGGAGGCAGTCACTTTGTGGGTGGCGCTGCTGGCATGGCGCGGCCCGGCATTGGCGATTTAACCAAGACTCTCATGGAACGACGCCGACGATGGATTGATACAATCGGGTCCGTGTTTGACGATGAGAGCCTTGGCAAGGTGCCTCGTGCCTCGAATCCAAACAGTTCCATCTTCAAGGCCGATGATATGGCACAATTGATGAAGAAAGAAAAGGAGCAGTGGGACGAGGAGGTCGAAGATGAATGAACAGGGCATGGGAGTAGTATTCTTGCATTAAGGAAACGGCGTTGAAGGAATCCAGGATGGGTGTTGAAAGGAAGTGTATACAGTCTATGTGACTTGTTAGACAGGGCTTGCGAATAGCATGCGTTTTCATTGGTTTCCACTCCAGACTGGCTATGGTTCAAGGGTCTAGACCAGACTAGGGTTACATGGGTGTTGGGTAGCGGACTATCAGAAGACCACCACCAGAGGTTAGCCCATTATCTGGGGTGGACATAAGCACGGTCGTCCACATCCATCGGTCGACTTGAGTACAGTGTGGTGGCATGGGACCTCAGAAGCCCACTGGCAGATATTTGGCCCGCAGCGCAATGCAAAAGCCGCATTGGTTGCAGAGATAAAGGCCAAAGGCAGAAGCGAAAGGATTCACTCGGCCGGCTACGACAGTATCTCACGGCCGGCGGCGCAATGACCAATCGCCGTTATCAAAGGTTACTTCTCCCTTATCGGCCATGTCTCGAAACGGTATCCGTCCACGCGGGTAGCACGGCGTGCGCGAATCGGGAGATGCGAGCAGCCTCAGCCCAAGCTTATTTTTGAATTTCCCTCGCTCGAATTTCCCTCCATCCTTCCCGCCCCCCGTGTGTAGTCTCACCCCATTGTCAAACAGAGGTGCAAATCGATAGCGATACGAGAAACCGATTCGACCATGTATCTAGTTCCCAAGGAGGTTCGTCTTTCCCACGTGCACCGCCGGGCTCGTCTCCGCGCTAACAGGGATGGCCGCCCATCCAGCTCGATAAGATTGTCATCTCACAGCTCGGCCTCCTCGCCCAGAGACGGCTTGCCAGGGGAGTCAGGCTGAACCATTCCGAAGCCACGGTAAATAAGTTATAGCCCAAAAAGCAATTACATGCCTATTCTTGTTGCGCCCTGCCAAGTGGACCCCTGTCATGTCACTCCCGTTGCATTGGAACGATCTGCAGCCAAGTCTAAGAGGCGCGCTGACGTACCTCTCATACAGGCTCTCATTGCCAACAACCTCCATGAGCTCATTCGGGATGGCAACCACAGTGTTGCAGACCTCATGGCCCTTGGCTCTACCATGCTAGGCCGCCGTCATGTCCTCCCATCAGTCTGCAGCACTCTTCACGAGATCCAGGTCGAGGGCACATTTCCCACCGGCACCTACCTCGTAACAGTTCACAACCCCATCAGCACCGATGACGGTGACCTTCACAGGGCCCTCTACGGAAGCTTTCTGCCCGTTCCAGATCAAAATGTCTTCCCCATGGCTGCTTCCGAAGAGTACGAGCCAGCCCGCCAGCCCGGTGCCGTCGTGACTGCCAAGTCCAAAGTCACCATCAATCAGAACCGTAAGAGGATTCGCCTCAGAGTGACGAGCAGGGGCGACAGGCCAATCCAGGTTGGATCCCACTACCACTTCATCGAGACTAACCCACAGCTCGAGTTTGACCGCATCCGCGCCTATGGATACCGCCTAGACATCCCCGCCGGTACCTCGGTCCGGTTTGAGCCTGGCGATACCAAGACCGTGACAATGGTTGAGATTGGAGGCAACCGCATCATCCGCGGCGGCAACAATCTTGCTGCTGGAACCATCGACCTCTCCCGGGCGGAAGAGATTATTACACAGTTGCAAAAGGCCGGGTTTTCCCACTCTCCGGACCCGGCTGGCGACTTGGGTCACATTGACGCTTTCCAGATGGACCGGGCAGCGTATGCAACCATGTTCGGCCCCACCACCGGCGACCTCGTCCGCCTCGGCAGCACGGAGCTGTGGGTCAAGGTCGAGCGGGACATGACCGTCTACGGCGATGAGTGCAAGTTTGGCGGCGGCAAGACGCTGCGCGAGGGCATGGGCCAGGCCACCGGTCGGCCAGACGCCGAGACGCTGGACCTTGTCGTCACCAACGCCCTCATTGTCGACTGGACCGGCATTTACAAGGCTGACATTGGCGTCAAGGAGGGCATGATTGTGGCCATTGGCAAGGCAGGGAACCCAGATGTCATGGACGGCGTGACACCTGGCATGGTTGTAGGAAGCTGCACTGATGTTATTGCAGGAGAGGGCAAGATTGTCACTGCCGGCGCCATTGATACTCACATTCACTTCATCTGTCCACAGCAGGTTCCCGAAGCTCTTGCATCCGGCGTAACCACCATGTTGGGAGGTGGAACCGGCCCAAGGTTCGTCTTCAGCATCCCATGTCCCCTTCTTTATTCTCTCGCTCTCGCCAACCTTTCTCTTTTTTTTTTTTCGTGAACTGATTTTTGTCTTCTGTGTAGTGCCGGGACAAATGCCACAACCTGCACCCCTGGCGCACACTACATGCGCCAAATGCTCCAAGCATGCGATGCCCTCCCCATCAACATTGGTATCACAGGCAAGGGAAACGATAGCTCCCCCGTGGCCCTCAGGGAGCAGATCACTGCCGGCGCTTGCGGACTCAAGCTGCACGAAGACTGGGGCTGCACACCAGCAGCAATTGACGCCTGCTTGACCGTCTGCGACGAGCTCGATGTCCAGTGCCTCATCCACACCGACACGCTCAACGAGTCGGGCTTTGTTGAATCGACCATTGCCTCCTTCAAGAACCGCACCATCCACACATACCATACCGAAGGCGCTGGTGGCGGCCACGCCCCAGACATCATCTCAGTCGTTGAGCACTCCAACGTGCTCCCATCCTCAACCAACCCCACGCGGCCCTTTACCCGCAACACTCTCGATGAGCATCTCGATATGCTCATGGTATGCCACCACCTCTCCAAGGATATTCCCGAGGACGTGGCATTTGCCGAGAGCCGTATCCGCGCCGAGACCATCGCTGCCGAGGACGTCCTGCATGATCTCGGCGCCATCAGCATGATGAGCTCCGACTCGCAAGCCATGGGCCGTTGTGGAGAGGTTGTCCTTCGGACCTGGAACACGGCGCACAAGAACAAGGTCCAGCGTGGCTACTTGCCCGAGGACGAGGGCACCGGCGCCGACAATGCCCGTGTGAAGAGGTACGTGAGCAAGTACACGATAAACCCGGCCATTGCCCAGGGTTTCGGTCATCTTGTTGGAAGTATCGAGGTAGGGAAGCTGGCAGATCTGGTCATTTGGGACCCTGCTTGGTTTGGAACAAAGCCCTACCAGGTGGTAAAGGCCGGTCACATTGCATATGCTCAGATGGTAAGGCATTCTACTTACGTCGTATACATGATTGTAAAAGTAAACACTCGCTAACACTACACCAAGGGCGATCCCAATGCCTCGATTCCCACTGTCCAGCCCGTCATTGCCCGTCCCATGTTTTCGCCCCTCACCCCATCGACCAGCGTCCTCTTCGTGTCGGCCGCGTCCGTTTCGTCGGGAGCCATCGCCTCGTACGGGCTGCGCAGCCGCGTCGAGGCCGTCCGCGGGTGCCGCAACATTGGCAAGCAGGACATGCGCCACAACGACCGCATGCCTCGCATGCGTGTCGACCCCGAGAGCTACACCGTCGAGGCCGACGGCCAGGTGTGCGAGGCTGAGCCAGCCACGACCTTGCCTCTTTCACAGGCGTTTTATGTGTACTGAGCAAAGGGGAACTAAACGATTTAGGCGAGAATTGCATGATGTCATGAACATTCATTGGGGTGACATTGGACAGAGCACATTTGGACATCAAGCGGCGGAGATGGCTTGTAGGGGGCATTCAATACGTTACCTAGAACCAAATAATTATTCAAATAAGCAATGTAAATTTTCCTGGAAAGCATTATAAGAAACTGGTCTATTTGCCATGATCATGACAACATGCGGCCATGTTTGGACTACAACCATGCAAGGCTTCACACCTGGTTCACTGATACGGGGTATACGAAACAACACACTTTAAATTCCAGGTTCATTGCTATCATTACGGCGTAGCCAGTCCGACTGTGTCAAATACAGCGACCGAGACGAATCAACGTATACATCGAGCAGGGACCTCTCCTGCAGTCCATCCCATCTCACCCAATCGCCGAGACTCCTCGCCCCTGGCCGGGCCCCGATGACTTTTGTTGGTGCATACGGCCCCAAATGAAAACCCTCCCAAGTGACGCAGTAACAGTAAACGAGAAAGCCATCCCAAACACCAAAACAAGATGAAATCGAAACGACCAAACCCAATCCACCTCTCATTTCCCCAAAGGTATCATGCTTCCTGGCACCATCAGGTACAGCAGGAGCTCAACAGGGAGTGCTCCGATTCAGGGTATCGAAAGAAGAGTGAAAAGAAGCAAAGGAAACAACTTAAGAGCTCTTAGCCTTCTTGCGTCCGGACTTCTTGGGCTCGTCTTGAGGCTCAGCAGCCTTGGTGGAAGCACGTCGGCGCTTCTTGTCAGGGCTGGCAGGGGCAGGAGTCTTGACTTCTGAATCAGCGGCAGGGGTTCCTGCTGTCTTGCGCTTGCGGCTGCTAGCCGGCTTCTTGGGGGTCTTGGTAGCAGTGTCATCTTCGTCACCGCCGGGGGCGGCGGCAACCTGCTGCAGCTGCTCAGCGATGGCATCCTGGTCGTTGGTAGGAACCTCGGCCTGAGACACGTCCTTGAGCTCAGGCATGGGGACATCGAAGTCCTCGGCATACTTGAGGGCCTCCTCATCGGTCATGGTCTTGGCGTGAGGGTTACCGTGCTTGTAGGAGTGAACACGAGCGTTGTACAGGCGTAGGTTGTACTGGTAGGCGTTGTTCCAGCCCTGCTTCTCATGAGGTCCCATGTGAGCCCATCGTCGCTGACCCTCCTCCTGGACGGCGCCCTTGGGGGCATCGGCACCAAGGTCATTAGCGATGATGGAACGGGCATGCTGCATGTACAGGAAGTAGGGGGTCAAAGGACGCTTAGGAGCGTTAGGGTCGATAGTGCGCTTCTTGCGCTCCTTCTTCTCCTCAACGGGAGGGGCCATCTCAGCAGGGACGACAGGCATCATGAACTGGGCAGCAGCCTGCTCAAAGTTGGCGAGGATATCGCCATGAGCACCCTCGGCGGTGGGCTCGCCGAGGAGTAGGTTGGTCTGACGAACATAATCGGCAGTGAATGAGCGGAGAAGCTCAAGGATAGTGGTCAAGCGGCCAACAGCCTGTGAAGAATCATGTTAGCAAGCAGTTCCATCTCGTCCAAGATGCACGCGACGCGTCGAATAGTCAAGCAAGGCATTGTCTTCATGGGCATGGGTGGGGTAGAGTGTAGTGGGGAGCTTGCAAGGGACGCCGAGCTGAGCTGCCCAAGTCGCGGTGGCCATAGCTCCTTGGCGCCGTGAAGGGCAAACCCAGTCGCGGGGCCTTTTGTAAACAAGGCACTGCAGCGCGTCTGACATGGCGAACTGAGGGTGGCTTTGAGTGTGACAGAACGGGAAAAAGAAAAGAAAAGTGCACATGCTCAGCATGCACCCCAGGTGCGTGATCAATGAGCTGCAGAGTTTTCTTTTCCTGGTGGGAGAAGGGAAACTCGCTTGAGTTGCTTGACTTGGCGGGTTGGTTCAGGCTCGCGAAAAGCAGGCTGGTGTAAGTGGGTGCCCAGTGATACATAGAGAGCCTGATTGCCGAAGACAAACGCAGGCTTCCAAACTAGAGTCACACACATGCCGCAGAGCATGATGCTTATCGCTTGGGCCGTTTCCCATTCGCGATTTGCACTAAGCACGTCTGCGGGAGGGGCAATGTGCAGATGGGGAGGGTAGGCAAGGTTTTTGAACATAGATGAGATCTCGCAGACTTACCGAATCGCGCACGCGCAGAAAGCTGTCGTTGTCAACAACGCGCTGAGGAATAGCCGCAGCCTGAGGAGCGACGGCGGTGGTGAAAGGGACGGGAGGCATGGGAGCAGGGACGGCGGCAATGGGAGCAGCAGCCGGAACGACGGGTGCAGGGACAGCCTTGGGCTCAGCCGACTTCTTGGGGCGAGGCATTGTGAGTGAAGTGAGGGGGGCTTTGAGGTGCGTGTGGTTTTGCGACCTGGGAATTTCAGGACGCGTAGCTTAGAACCGCCGGTTTTGGTTTTCCTGGCTGGCGGCTGGCGACGATGTTGTTGTGCCGGTGGTGATGGGATAGAAGCGCAAGCGAGCTGGATTGCTGTGCTGTGCTAAGTGCTTGGTATCCGCTGTGGTGATGGGCGATGTTCCAGTGGTTTTGGGGGATGAGAGGGGCGAACTGAGGG
>NAGG01000410.1:0-13194 GCA_003031705.1 Calonectria naviculata
AGTCCCTTCCTCCCCCCCAATCCACCTCTCCCACAAGCCTCCAACTGAAGCCACAGCTGTCGCAATCATGGAGGACCAGCTGGTGCAGCTCCTGGCCAACACCCAGCTCCCCGACCAGGCGCCCCGCCAGCAGGCCGAGGCCGAACTTAAGAGGGCGAGCACCAACCCTGCGTTTCCCGTCTCCCTCGCCAACGTTGCTTCCCACACCTCTGTCGATACCGGAATTCGACAGGCCGCCCTCAGCACCCTTCGATTATTCATCGAGTCGAACTGGAGCCCCGATGATGACAACACCGAACCTCAGATCCCAATCGCTGATGATGCCCGTCTCCAGCTAAAGCAGACCCTGCTTGACCTTGCTTTGAGCCTCGAAGAGGACCGCAAGGTCAAGATTGCTGCAAGGTATGCCAGGAAGATATTAAGCATACTCGAAATGAATGCTTCATCTGCTAACAATTGTCAACAACAGTTACGCTGTCGGCAAGATTGCCATCCATGATTTCCCCGAGAACTGGTCTACCCTTCTCCCTACAGTCCTTGGCATTGTCTCCTCCGGCAACGATACCCAGCTCCACGGCGCATTGAGAGTCCTCAACGACCTTGTCGAAGAGAGTGTGAGCGAGGAGCAGTTCTTTTCTATGGCGCGCGATATTGCCAAGGGCCTGACTGAAGTCGCTCTCAACGAGAACCGAAAGCCCATGCTGCGAGCCCTTGCCATCTCGATCTTCCGTGGATGCTTCGAGCTCATGAACATGATCAAGGAGGACCACGCCAAGGAGGTCAAGGCCTTTGCCGAAGAGCTTCTCCAGCAGTGGAACCCCTTCTTCGTTACAGTCCTCAAGAGCCGTCTCCCAGAGGCCGACCTGTCTTCAGGCAACCAGTCCGATGCCTGGAACAACATTATTGCCCTAAAGCTCCAAGTTGTCAAGACTTTGTTGCGAATTCGCCGGGTATTCCCCACTCTACTTCTCCCCCAGAGCACCACATTCTTCAGCGCTGTTTGGGAGGAGCTTACCCTGATGGTGGGTGCCCACGAGGAGCTGTACATCAAGAACGATGCGCAGGGCAGACTGGAGGATTCTGATAGCCTTCCCTACACCCTGGACTTTCTTATCCTGGAGGAGCTGGATTTCTTGAACCAGTGTTTCCGTGCTGCTCCTGTGCAGGCTGAGCTTGATGGTCAGCTCAAGGCCCATGCCTCCGCCCAGGACGTCCCATGGATGATGGAAATTATGAAGATGCTTGTCTCTTACTCCCGCGTTACTCGAGAAGAGGAGGAGCTCTGGGATATTGACTGCTCTTTGTACCTGGCCGAGGAAACCTCTGTCACGGCTAACTACACAGCACGAACTGCTGCTGGAGACCTGTTGATCAAGATGGGCGAGTGGTTTGACCAGAAGACCATTGACGGGCTCTTTGGTTTTACTAAGACTCTCTTCACTGGCGAGGGTGCGTCATGGAGAGACCAAGAGGCTGCTCTATACCTCTTTGTCATGCTTGCGAGCGACTTCCAGGATATGGGCAAGCCTATTCCTGACCCTGTCGCTCACGCCTACCTGGAGCTCGTTGATCTTGCCATCAACCGAGCTGATGAGCCCCTTCTTCGTGCTCGAGGCTATCTTGTCGCTGGTGTTCTCAGCCGCGCCTTCGAGACCCCACCTAACCTTTTGGACCGTGTTGTCGAGTCGATCAACCGCGAGGAGTCCGAGGTTGTTCAGGTGGCATGCATTAAGGCTGCCGAGGAACTGATCAACGCCGGACGCGTCAGCCCCGATCGCCAGGTGCCAATTATCACCGCTATTCAGTCATACATGAATGACAAGGACCCTGCCGAGATGGAGGATGCAGATGAGCTTCTTGTCACTCTTGCTGAAGCTTTGCGCGCTGCAATCTGCCTGGACACCAGGATTTCTCTCTCCAATGATGTGCAATCCGTTGACCTCCTCTTTATGCTCGCAAAGCTGGGCGCCAGCAACTTCCAGGTTACAATGTTGGTGACCGAGGCTATTGAGGCCATCGTGCGCGCGCTGTCGGACCCTGCTTCATATGCAGCTCTGTGTGGCAAGATCGTGCCTACCCTGACCGGTGCCTTTGATGTGGCCGATTTGACAGAAGATAACCCGCTTGTTACTGTAAGTAAAGCCATTTAGGCGAGCCAAGTCTTGAACTAAGAATCTGCAGGTTGCTACCGAGCTGCTCGCTGTCTTGGTTGAAAATGGATCGGAGCCTCTGCCACCAGGATTCGTGGCAGCAATCTTCCCCAAGTTGAACCGTCTCCTGATGGAGTCAACGGAGGGCGAGGTGCTCCGACCTGGTTCAGAGACGGTCAAGTACATCCTCCAGCATGACCACCAGCAAGTGCTGGGCTGGCAAGACGGCAACGGCCGCTCTGGTTTGGAGGTTTGCCTTCACATTATTGACAGACTTCTCGGTAGCTCAATTGAGGACAACTCTGCCTCTGAGGTCGGAGGACTCGCTGCCGAGCTCGTTGAGAAGGCTGGCCAGGAACGCCTGGGACCTTTCCTCCCTCAGCTCCTCCAGGCTGTTGCCACCAGACTTGCCACCGCACAAGCAGCGGCGTTTATCCAATCTCTCATCCTCGTCTTTGCACGACTTTCTCTGTCCGGTGCTCACGATGTCGTCGAGTTTCTGAGCCAGATTCAGATCAATGGCGAGAGTGGACTGCAGGTTGTGTTGGCCAAGTGGCTGGAGAACTCGATCAACTTTGCCGGTTACGATGAGATTCGACTAAAGTGAGTAACTTGAAACTGGGATTCATGTCTCCGCTAACAGCACGGCAGTGTCATTGCCCTGTCCAAGTTGTACTCCCTCAACGACCCTAGGGTAGCCCAGATCACCGTTAAGGGTGACCTGATTGTCAATAACGACGATGGATTGATCAAGACGCGCTCGCGCGCCAAGAAGCGTATGTACCCGGCTGTGGACCAAGTCCCAACTACAGATTTCATTTTAAATCAACTCTGCACCCAATTCACAAAGGAGGAGAAACAACGAGCTAATAGAACGCCTATAAAAGCAGACCCCGACCAATATACTATCGTCCCTGCTCCACTCAAGATCGTCAAGGTACTGATCGAAGAGCTCGTATCGGCATCTGGAGCCCGAGCTGCCGCCAATGCAGCAGCCGCCGCCGTTGCATCCGCTCAATTTGACGACGAAGACCACGACGATGACGGCTGGGAGGATGAAGACGACACCCTTGACCTGAGCCTTGGTGGCACCAAGGCTGATCTCATGTCCTTCATGGAAAGCGGTGGCCAGCGACAGCGAGATGATGAGACGCAGAGATATCTTACTGAGTTCTTCGTCAGCTGTGGCCGAGAGAACGTGGCCAACTTCCAAGACTGGTACAACATGCTCTCGGAGGACGAGAAGGCAAAGCTAAATGAGGTTGCCAACTCGGCGGGACAATAGGAAGGGCCTGCGGGATCGAGCACCGAGGTCCCGTTGACGCAGCCCGAGACGACGGGATCTGCCCGTATGCGACACCTGCGCAAGATGCAGCTTTAAAGCAACGTCAAGGTGTGGCCTCTGAGTAATGGATGTCAGGACGAAGAGGAGCAAGAAAAAAAAAAGAAAAGCAAAGAAAAATGGACGCAAAAGACTTTTGGGAAGGTCCTCACCCTGGCCCTTTGTTAATACTCTGTCTTCTTTTTTGGCGAAAAAAGAGTAAATAGATGCTAGCACTCAAGGGCTGACGTGTGCCTCCCTAGCCTAGTTTGACGAATAGATGCGAAATGTTACGTAGTTATGTTATGAGAGAATACAGACAATTGATCGGCTCACAGCTCTAAGGGATCATTTTCTTGGTAAAATTGAGAACGGTTATGATGGAAACGGACGTAAGAATATGATGTGAGTAATTAATTGCAGACGCGAACTTGGGTATTAATCAATTGTATTTTTTGACATCATTCTAGTCATAACCTCATAAAAAGGCCCGCCTTTTTTTTCTACTTATTTTTTTTTCCTATCATACACTACACTGCCATGCTTTAATTCAATGTTGGCGTCTTCTCCCCTAGATGATGTCACCACCGCCGAACCCGCCCCCGCCAAACCCGCCGAAGGGGTTGTTTCCCCGACCGCTTCCAGGTCCGGGGAAGCGAGGGCCACCGCCAGGGCCAATGGGGTCCCAGCGAGCGCCGGGCGGTGCTTGGGGGTCATAGCCGCCGGACGAGCCACCATGGCCACCGAAGAGAGGGTCATCAAATGTCGGGTGCATGCCAGATCCGCCTCCGGGACGAGGCAGGCCCCCGCCGATAAAGGAGCCTCGAAGGGGGTCATGGGGTCCGAGTCCAGGAGGGTTCAAATCGTCGTGGCCGATGTTGTATGGAGAGCGGCCAGGCATGACGAGACCACGTGGGGGCCGGTTCATTTCAAACTCATCCTCGAAGCCTGGGGGAGGAAAGTCACCGACGGGCTGAGGTTGGGGACGGGCCATGTCCGGGAGCGGGTTTATCGGCGGTGCGGGGACGTTGGGGCCTTGGTCCGGCGACCGGAATGGGCGGTTCGGGTCCCGGGCTTCTTGTGCACGCCTCTCAGACGTGGCGGTGGCCTCTGCCTCGGCAGTTTCAACATAGCCTTCACTCTGGAGCTTGGGGATGAGTTTCTGGATAATGTTGACCTTCAGGTCGTTGAGAATATCTGCAAACTCATGTTAGTTCTGTCTTGTTCTTGTTGCGAGTTTTGATGGGAGATCAACGTACTAGAAATAGCCTCTTCTGAGACAAAGACTTCTCGAAGTTTGTCAGGAAGGTCGCTGCGGTCCTCCTTGTCTCCATCCATTGTGATGCGAATTGGCAGTTTGCTGGATTGGACGACATCCCGTACCGTCCGCTCGAAGCGATGGATCCTCTCATCACCGACGGCGAGACCACGGACCTCAACCTTGCCACCCATGCGATCTATACGAATGACAAACTGCATGGCTGATTGCTTGTGACTGTAGACGAAGCTAAGGGAGCCGAAGCCTGCATTCCACTTGGGCGGCAGCCTCGGGGCGAGGGTCTCGCATTCAGCTGCATCACTCTGGTCAGACGGCTGAGGAGCAAGGAGGAGAAGGCAAGGGGACATACGTAGTTTCCTCTCCTCATCAAAGCCCTGGAGTTTGAAGCCGAGAGCTGCCATGTAGGCATGGATGAGTAGGGCGATGGCCTCATAAGATGAGGCTAGATCGGATGAGTCGTCCCCGGGAGGGTGTGTGGGCAAGGCATCTGCCATGCCGCGGAGGATGGCGGCCGTGCTGAGGGGCGAGTCGGCCATGATGAGAACTGGTGGGTTTGATGCTGGTGGATCAAGTTGGTGTGGAGTGAGTGGCGGGCGAGGTGTGGTGCAGATGGAGGATATGATAGTTATAGGACGAGAATGAGGGGCTGCGTCATGAACTCGGGTGCCTCATCAGCCCTATATGTGGAGAGGCGAGGCCGCCGCGGGGCAGTGCTTCAGTGCCTAAAGCAGGGGTTGGGGTTGGTTCTTGAGGATATGGTGCTGCAGCCTGCAGGAGACGATGGCAGTGTCTCGGTGCCTGGATGATACATGCATTTCCTGCAAACTGCAGCCCAATACCTACCCAATGTTAAGTGCCTAAAATGTCATCGAATCTTGATGGTTTCTTCTTTTTTTGCGTCGTGATGTGATTGATGCATCATGTCCGAGATACGTCATCTCTAGCATTGCAAGTCAATCTGTTAGCACCTAACTTAGTTAACTGTCTAGGCAGGTAGGTAGCTAGCTAGCTGGGTACAAGCTACTACCACACAAAGACAGCTCAAGCTTGCACGTGACAGCGCGTGCTCCCCTCAACGCGAACTCGCCACGATTCGTCATTCCACCAAGCCTTCGCCACCCCCCAGTCACAATCGTGATCGCCTGCAGCTTCACGTTTCGTTTTTTTGCTTTTTTTTTGGCCGTGAGGAAGAAGCTGCAACCGTCCCATGTCGACGACGACACCTCCCCCAATCGAAGGCCTCTCGCTCCCAGTCGCCGACGCATCGCCCCTGCTCGCCTCCTTCATCACCTTCCTGACCCTGTCGATCCATGCGCTGCTCTACCACCGGTCCCTCTACCCGCCCGCCACATTTCTCACCGCCCGCGCCCTCAACCTGCTCGTCCGCCAGTCACGCCACCCGCGCCTCTGCGACTGGATCAACGATGCCATCGCCGCCATCGCCGTCCAACTGGAGACGGGCACCGTGCGTCGCATCGCCGTCGTGATGCACGAGCCCGGCACGTTCCGGGTCATGGAGCGCTGGGTTTTCGACGTCGCCGCCTTTCCGGAGTGGGGGAAAATCCTACAGCGGGACGAGGACGAGGAGGATTTTTACGACAACACCGAAGAGGTGCCCGGTGAGGATGATGAACAGGGCGAGCAGAAAGAGGACGAGGGAGAGGGAGAGGGAGAGGGAGAGGGTGAGGGTGAGGGTGAAGAAGGTGAGGAAGGCGAGGAGGAGTACGAAGAGGAATCAGAACCAGAACCAGAGTCAGATCCAGAAGACGACGATGATCTTGAGGATGAGTCGGAAGACGAAGGTCCCGTCAATTGGACCGAAGTAAACGAAGCCCTTCGCGGCGCTCTATGCCGCATCTCCCACGCCGCAGAGTCCAAGCCCGCCCTCCCCAAGGGCAGCACTTTTACAATCGCCGTCGAGCTTCGCGGCAAGGAGACTCCGCCCATTGGTGTAAGCTGGCAGAGCACTCTCTCTCACCAACCCCTGCCAACCCCCCAGTCTCTGCCGCTGTACTAGGCAAAAACTGACTTTCACGCCAGCAACCTCAACCCTGGATCCCGTCCCGATCACGTCGCAGGCGCCGCTTACGCCGTTTACGCCGCCTCTTGAGAGCCCGCGGCCGCAAGGGTCCGTCGCGTGGCCGCAGAATCATCACTAGCACCACCACGGCCATCCGGTCCGTCCGCGCCGGCCCCATCTTCTTCGAGTGCTGGATGGAGCAGGCCGATGCTCCCCCCGCCGTGCCCCCTAAACGACCGACTGTACATATTCAACCACCACGGAAAAATGACCCAAAGAAAACGACCAAGCCCAATGATACCCGTCCACGGAATAGACAAAAGACTACGTAATATAATACGAATTTGTATTAATTATTCACACACTAATATATTCGCTCCCGTCGTTGCATGCAACCCTTCACCGCGAACAATCTAACTCATTGAAAATGTTGAAATCCCACATTTCATTAAGGGCTCCAGATATGAAGCGAGTCACTCATACACGAGTTTATACCAACTCGCCCACCTCCCCCCCTGGGGGGACCAGATGCCAGACCCAGCCCAATATCATGCCATGCGGCCGTGCTCCAGACTCCTCTCCCCATTCCCAGGGCTCGCCGCGTAATATACAACAGAAAGCCATCCATAAGACGTCATGATAAAAGGGACAGAACAATCAGACAATATTTCTCCCACCCCTCCCCCACACCCGGAGCAGGGGCCCTTTACTCCGTCGTGCTCTTGAGCGCGGCGCGCAGGCTGACCATCTCCCGCTTCAACCGCGCATTCTCCTTCTTGATGCGCGCCGTCTCTTCGCTCTGGTCTCGCAGCTTAGCCATTATGTCCTCCTTGTCGTCCTTGCCCTTGCCCTTGAGCGCCTTGACAATCTTGCCCAGCTCCCCGTTGAATTTCTCATACAGCAACTCATTCTCCGCCACCGCCTCCTTGTACAGCTGGTCGATGGCTCGCACTTTGGCCTCGGAGGCCTTCACAGTCGTTTCCATGTCGCGCTGGAGCGACTCATGCCTGTCTTGCACATCCTTCAGCTCCATGGGGATGCGGTCTTCCAGCTGTCGTATCGCCGCGCCCAGGCGTCGCATGTCGACCGAGTGGGCGCCCGGGGGCCGTGTGCTGTTGACGCGGGCCATTTCTTCGCCAATCTTGGACAGCTCCGACTGTAGGCTGGCATCAA
Source organism: Calonectria naviculata (assembly GCA_003031705.1). NCBI lineage: Eukaryota > Fungi > Ascomycota > Sordariomycetes > Hypocreales > Nectriaceae > Calonectria > Calonectria naviculata. The sequence continues at coordinate 7,944 of NAGG01000410.1, forward strand.
CACCCTCGACGGCCTGCTTCTCTGTCTGCAGGCGCTCGCGTAGCTTCTGGGGAGATTGAAGCCTGAGTTTCTGGGTTCCCACGCGGGTCGGGCTGCCTATCCTCATTGAGCTGCTGAGGCTTGTTCTTGTAGGACTGCTAATTCGGCTCGGGCTGATGCTCTGGCGGCGGGAAGGGGTGTCGCTCCCTGAAGTGACAGGCCGCGCGGGCCGCAGAGTAGGAATGTTTGTGGTGGAGAGTGTTTTGGAATGTCTGTGACCCTTAGTTGGCGACTCTGGCTTGGTTGGCTGGTCAGCTGTCTCAGGGCGAGGCTGGAAAGCTTCTGCGAGAATATTCAAATTCTCCTTCTGCATTCGAGACGACCGCAGGGTGTTGTGAGTCACAGGACTGATTGGTATTCTAGACGGCGTCGGAATCTTGGGGCTCAGAGGCGTTGGGCTCAGCGGTGTGGGCGTCTTGGGGCTTATTGGTGCTTTGGGGCTCGAGTTGATTTTTTCACTCGCCTGATTCGTCTCTTGTAATGGCTGAAGCGGCGGTTCGTCATCCTCGAGAGATGCCGATGTCATCAGGCTGCGCAAGTCTGATAACGAGCTGCGTCGCTTCCTCCTCTGCGACTTGCCGGACGGCTCAGCCTCAGGCTCGCCGATCGTCTCGAGCGTCCGATGCGAGCTTCCGGGCCTCACTTCATCAAACGCCCCTGCTATGGGCGGACGGTCGCGAGAACCTCCTCGTCGCTGCAATTTCTTTGGCAATGTATTGTCATCAATCGAGCGTGATCGCCCAAGAGACGCCTTCGAAAAGCTCGAGGGCTCGCCGGTAGCGGGGTTTCGGTGCTTGCTGAGCGTTCGCCACATTGATGATCGATCGTCCTTGCTGTTTTGTCGCAACAAGGTGTCGAATCCAAACTTACGACGCAGCGACGATGTGTTGGAGGTTACAGAGCCAGTATAGGGCTTTCCGCTACGGATGGCTGAATTGATGGATTCGTAGGTGGTGCTGTCCAGATTGAAGCTGTGGTTTAGTCCAGGCTCCTCGAATATGCGATCACAGTCCTCCACGAGGCGATCAAGTAAATTAATATAGTTGGGCGCAGAACCGTCATGTACGAGCAGCTCGGCAAACGCTAGCGTGAGTGCGCCTCGGTCGCCATCGTTGCCACATCCATCCAAAAGATCGGCCAGCAGCTTAATGAGGGCGGTGAAGGCCCTGCGGTTCTGTGGCGCCATATCACCGAACAAAAAGTTGACAAAATCAGCAAAATCACCCGGCACTCGTTTGCTAACACGGTCCTGGAGAGTGTTAAGTGATTGCATTGACATGACTGGCCCAATCTGCTCAGTCCAAGCAATGCGAAGGAACTTTTCAAAAGCCATGAAGATGATCTCGGTGCTTAGATCAGTAGCCGCCTCAAGGTCGAAGGGGCTCTCGATGAGTCGGTTGTACAAATCATTGACAGACAATTCATCGGCGTTGGAGCGGTTTAACAGCGTACGGCCAATAATAAGACCTTTGCGAGCTTGGAAAGCTGCAACGTAGCCCGTAAAGGTCTGTTCCAGCCTCACCAAAGGGTTCTCGGGTCGTCCATCGTCGTGGTTTGCGCTGTCCTTGCTTCGAAGAGATCCAATCACAGACTGTTGGCTGTTGTTGCGATGAATTGATGGGATTTTTCGGTGCTTGGATTCTGACGTCGAGGGTTCAAGCCCATGGCCGGATCCTCCAGTCCAGAGGCTAGAAAATATCTTGACCGGGGAAGTGCCCAAGAAGGAGCGAGTCTTCTCGGCACGCCCTGACAGGGGCAAGCCATGAAGCGTCTTTGAGTAATAAGAAACCAGGGCAGATGTCAGTTGCGGATTTGAAACTTGATGTTGTGTACTTTGAAGTTGAATAACTGTTTCTGTTGTTAGCACCCATCGCAACTGCATTCCATGATACAATCCTCACCTCGTCGGGACATTGTGGGCAGTAAGTCCTCAATCGCAACGTCATCCTGGTACTGTTTTCCGTTTAATCCAACTGTAATTAATCCAACTCTGTTGGCGTCCTTGGACGACGTCAGGTTGACGACAATCTCGACACCATAGTGACCGACCGGGGCTCCCTTGGTGCCCTTTTCATGATCAACCACCACACGGATCGAGGCAGGTTCCTTGCGGCCCTCAATTAGTTGATCGGCACCCTCCTGGAAGACTGCGGCGTGCAGTCCGATATTGCTGTCCGGCATGCGCACCGATCGCAGTGTCCAAGTCGGGTCTTCTCGCTCGGCTTCGGAGAAACGTGCCTCAACTCGCGCCTTGACGACATCTTCTCCCCACTTGGCAGCGCGGGACTCGAATGTCTCTTGGAGAAGAAAGCAGCGAGATGTGACAGACTGAGAAACTCGGTGCTCTCCAGGATGGGCTCCTCTCATCTCCTGGCTCGAGGTCATCCAGAAAAGCGATCCGTCAACGGCCTCGGTGAATCGCACATCGGCCAAGTGGTGCCATCCTGTAAAAACGAATTCATACGATGCTGGTCCACCGGCAGCATTAGTCATGGAAATAAGCAATCCAGCGGCCGAGGGCTTCTCAATCTCTCGTAGCAAATCACGCCCAGTCATGTTTCCGCTCAACCTTTTCAAAATGACGACACAGTCGGAAAAGAGCAAAAACACCCCGGACTTGTCCGACTGGTTCACCGTGACCTGAAATGGAGGTGCCACCTCGGTAAAGTCTGCTGCGGTTATCAGACGGCCTTGTGGCTCTAGATCCAGGGGCCAGGACTCAACCATATTTCGAAGTCGGCTAACCACATGCGGCTTGTCTGGTAAGGGATCGTCCATGGAGCAAATATTGGTAATAATGTCGCGGGCCTTGAGCATAGGCTGAAGCGCTGGGTGAGTTATGGGAATGCAGCCCACGATTTGGTCAATGAGCAAGCTATATCTCGGCAATCTCTGCACAGGTTCGATAAGAATGGACCGGATCGTCTGCTCACCGGCCTGAGCAACTCGCTGTCTGAAGCTGGACTGCTGGTCAAGGAAGGAGTTGAGGAGAGTTGGGAAATGCTGGCTGGCCTTGATATAGTCCTGATAGCACTCGGTAAACTTGGGGAACCACTCCAAGAACAACCTCGCCATCGCCAAAGCCCCGCTGGCGTCCTTGATGCGCCCAACTTTGGACCCTAGTAGATGTGGTGTGTTCATATCCATATCTTTCGTGGCGTCCTCCTCCGTCTCGTCCATAATTCTCCGTAGCTCCTCCATAAAGCCCGAATTCATCGTAAGAATAGCATCTGCTGACTTGGGAAACAATCGCTCCAACTCCTCCTCGGACGGGCTCAGGCTGCCAACAGGCTTCGCGCGCGCGCTTTCGCGAAAATCTGCAGCCACGTGGTTCACGAGCTCCCTCACCTTGGCCACATATCGCTCTTCGGTGTTGACTAGCTCCATCAATTTCATTCGCAGCTCCGTCTTTTGATCTTTGGTGAAGGATTTGCTTCGGTTCAGGGCCGAAGGTTTCGATGGCGCTCGTCGCAGTCGGCTCGTAGGTAGGAAAACCGGGTCTCCAAATAGCTTCACCAGGGGTGTATACGCTCCATATTGTCTCAATGTCGGATCTAGAATGTCGTCCTCGTCGTCTGGAACTTCCTCGAGGTCGGCGGCCTGGAGCGGCACAATGCTGCCGGGTGGCAGCACCAGGTCAATGTCAACGTTGCTGATGTGTTGCGTCTGCAGGGCATCCTGGAGGACCTCAATTATCTCGGCGGTGTGGTCGCTGGGCAGCATCTCCTTGACGATGTCGGCCGCATGCTGCTCGCCGAACAGCGTGGGCGCGCTGCCGGGTCGACGGCTGCGGGTGGGATAGCAGCGACGGAGGTAGTTTTTGACGCCATCGGGCAATTCGGTAAAGTACTTGAAGAGGCCGAAGGCGAGGGCGCGGTAGACCTCGTCGCCCTGAAACTCGCGGGGCAGGTAGTTGACGACGGAGTAGAAGGCCGAGTTGGGCGAGATGGTAATGCGGGGGAAGCACTGGAAGCCGGCGGGGGTGAAGACGTGGACCTGGACGCGGGAGCTGTTGAGGGTGTAGTTGGCCGTGGTCGAGGGCCCGTGGAAGATGAGGATGGGGAGGTGGCCGAGCAGCGGGTCGGCGGCGTGGTAGAGCGTGACGTGGTCGGGCGACAACGCCAGCTCGTCGGTGACGCGAACCATGGCGGCAGACGTCGCAGTTCAATGGGCCTGCAGTGAAGCGGCCCGGAGGGATCGGTATGGTGGCCGGATGGTTGTGTGTGATGAGGACGAAAAGTAGAGAGGTGCCGGCCGTGGTCGGTGTGGTGGTCTGGGGGGCCGTGGACGGATCGTCTCTCGGCCCAACCCAGGTGTGTCTGAGATGTGCGACAACAGCAGCAGGGTTTTTTTTATTTTTATTTTTAACAAAAAATTAAGGCCCTGGCCGTTGTCACCCACGCTCTCACCCACACAATGCAAATAGCCGAGTTGATCGAGTCGAGGACAAGCGAGGATTGGCGTCCAAGGGCGAAGGGTCGAAAAGAGTGGAAGTGGGCCGCCGTCGCAAAGTAAACATTCAAGCTTGCCGCGTCAGACTTTGGCTGCGGTTGGTGTGTGTGTGTGTGCCGCCGGGTGCTTGCAAGCTTCCCTCCCTTGGCACAACAACAATAACAACACCACCGGACCCCAATGGCGAGCGCACAAAAAGCAAGCAAGAGATAAAAAAAAAATAGATAATAGGAAAAAGGAAAATAAACGAGAGACTGGGGGGATCAAAAGAATGTGTGGTTTGCCGGGGAAATGAAGGAAAAGGTAGAGAATATGTACAAAGACAAGGCGGCGGCGTCCACAAAATTCTTCGTCTCGTCCCGCTATGTTTATCTTGTGGTCCAAGTTCCAGGTGTGCGGTAAGTTGAAGGAGGAGAAGATGTGCTGATCGGGTCGCTGAAGGCGGTCGGTCTGTCTGTTGGCCCAGGTTACTCTCTGCAGGTCGGTTTGTTTTGAAGCGGTCAGAACGACAACAGAGCAGCGACGGCCCAACAAGGATCTGCTTGGTATCCTCTCTCCACTGATGGAAGCGGGCGGAAAGCTGGGGGGGTCCCCGCCCGTCTAAAACCAGCCCGGGTGGTCTGGCTGCGAAATCCACTGTTTTACCATCAACCCAAGCAGTGTCGGCTTCAGTGTCAGTGTCAGTGGCTGATACAGACGCAGACTGTTGACTTTTCCCTCCTGCACGCGTCCGACGCGTCCTGCCCAGCCTCGCAGAAGC
>NAGG01000412.1:0-12382 GCA_003031705.1 Calonectria naviculata
GACGGGGGTCGGTTTCTGGAAGCTGCGAGCAAAGATCGCACTTGCATCTGCAAATTGGCTGATGAAATGATTTGATGTGTAAACTGGACTCAAGAGTTAGTGTTGGTGTTGGCTTAGATGACGAAGCGGAAAGCCTTACTTTAACTGATCAACATTCTCAAACTTTTCCAAGCATCTTTCGCAATATGGGCAACAAGAGTCGGCACCGTTACGTGAAAGAGTAGAGGAATCATAATGGTTTCCACCATCTAGCGGTAAATCCGCTAGGTCTAGTTCAGAACTGGGCCTTTGGGGGGCCGTACCAAACTCGACATCGGTGAAATTGGAAAGAGGTTGGTTAAAGGTATCTTCGGAAGATAGTTCGTCCCAGGTTGAGGGGCTGGGATCAATGGAATATATAGGATCGGATTGAAAGTCAAACTGAAAGTCATGGATGCCTTTTGGCATCCATTGCGGATTCGGGTTAACGCAATCAACAAGACCAATTGGCGACTGCACCGCGGGAACGAGGCATGCTTGAATTGACGAAGACGCTATTGCGTCTATGTCGTCTTGAGTAATGAGAGGCCAGATTTCATCTTCAAGAGAGTTCTGCTCGTTTGTTGCGGAATGTAGGTGTTCATTCTGGTCAGGTCTTTGAATAGCAAATTCTCACGGAGCCCTGATTTAGGCTCCGCGAGCTCCGCGTCTAAATAAGGATTCAAAACCCCCTGCGGATGATCCAAGGCTGATCTCCCTGGCACCTGCACGGGGTCTGTTATTTTGTCGTAGAGATGTTTAGCGAAGGATTCAGGCGTCTGATGAGGCAAGTTCAAACAAAATGGGGTGAGTGAATATTACTTGGCGAAACGGCAGAGGGGAAACCAAAGGCTGCCGACCCTTTGTGAGCTATTGCTCGATCGGCAGCCAGACGGACTGTGACAATGGAGAAAAAACAGTTCTTCTACCTCGAGATTTCCCATTCCTTTATATCAATTCATTGCGGGGCACCATGACCCGCTGAGTGGAATGGGCCAATATTTTAATTCGTCGGTTGGCACACGCAGCGTATCATTTGCTTAGCCTTAGGGCGCCTCTTGGGCCTTTTTGCTGATTCGCTCATGGATGATGGAACCTGGGCCTAAACCTGTCGTAATCAACTGATGGTCAAGCAGGCCAATGATATGTTTCCAGCGATAGGATTAGTAATTGCCCCCTTGTCCAGTATCGGGTGGGTTCGTGCCAATTTTTTGATAGGTTGTTCATCCAGCTCGATGAGGCTGTGGGAGTGGCCCAAAGTAAGACGATCCTACAAATTCCGCTTCTGGATATGCCGAATTTGTCAAATACATTGCGGAAATACACTCAGTGGTGGGCTGGCGACCTCACAATGCAGGATACATTTGCACAAATTGATTAAATAACTGATTTAGTTGGATCGGACACCGAGTTTGAGTGCGACTCCAACAAATAATGAATGGAAAAAAACGTATATTTATGGAATTGTCAAATAATTGCTGGCAATGATGTCGATGGATTAGTATCCTTGTAAAACTGAACCAGGATTGACTAGTACCTCCCATGCTACCTTGGATGACACGTTGCCTGACCGGCCATCAGCATACTTCAAGGCACCACAACATCTTAGGTAATCATTCAATCTTACCAGATAACATAGATTGAGTTCGTTTTTTTGCGGTATTTATTGTTGCACAGACTACTGTTATAATTTAATTCTCCGATCGCCAAGCATTATTATATCATAATTGAAGTGAGAGCCTGTCTTGTGATGGCAGCTAACATGACACCAAGACTTTCTTCCCCGGCAAGAAGCGCATCCGCTATAATTCACGCCATTGGTCTGCTACTCTTTACGGCATCATTTCTATGGCTCCCAAATATCACCAATCCTAGACATAATGGATTTGGTGGTTCATTCAAATTCTTGACCTTCATCGGACTTGCCATGTCTACAGCGACATTTCTTTTGGGGTTTCTAGCAGATATCTCTCTTAGCAAACGCTTGTTCTCCGTGAAGAACTCGCTCTCATTATGCACGACGCCGCTGGAAGTTATAATCGGTATTCTGTATTGGAGTCTTCGCCTGACCGATAAAAAACTTGTTGTGCCTCCTGGACACGAGCTTCCGCTTATTCCTGATTTCGGTTTCCATGCGGTTCCTGCCATCATGTTGACATTGGATTTACTGTTACTCAGTCCCTCATGGACAATCAAATTCAATCATGCCCTCGCGCTTGGTCTATCATTCATGATATTGTATTCAATCTGGGTTGAGTATTGTTATTCGTTAAGTGGATGGTAGGATATCATCGTTTGTAGATGCCCATCACAGAAGAGGCTAACAGTTGCCAGGTATCCCTACCCGGTCCTTGAGGAAACCTCACCTTGGGAGAAGCTATTTCTTGGTGCTTTCTCCGGTTCTCTAATCGCGGGTAGCACCATGCTCTTGAAATGGGCATGTGGGCGGGTTAATGTATCTCAACAAGCTCAACCACTCACCACCAACTCTTTGAAGACAGACTAAAACGATAAACAACAAGCACCCTCAAAAACTAGCCCAATAAAATTTATAATTGTATACAGCGATATTTCATTGTCGTTGACACGGGAAAGGTGCTACTACGTACAAAGCCCCTATATGTCCGTACCCATAGACCCCCTACAGGACAGATAGAGAATAGAACATCAACCTTCTTGCTACACATCTTATAGAGCCCAATTGTCCCATTCGACTGTATCTGTCGTTTTGGCGATCGTTTGAATAAAATGCGATACTTCATGTAGCAATCACTTGTTCTCCCACGCGAAAGCTCACAGGTCAAAGCGAACGATGATGGACCTAAAAAACCCCTACATTGTCAAAAATCAACAACATCAGTAAAACTCACCGATACAAGTATAAAAACTACGACGATGCATGGAGTGAACAATTCCGTCGGCTAATGCCGTTTCAGGTCTGAGGGCTTCAGGTACAGCTGGTGCCTACAGGATAACTGATACAAGGGGAGATGCTGGGAGAAAGATTAAGCGAGATAAATAGGGGAGCCATGACAGTGGTGATCATAAACTAACGTCCCTATTTAATTATGCAAACAACCATAATGAAAACCTAGTGACCATAGCCTTATGGTCAGTGCCTCAGTAGCTATGAATAGCGATTCCATGCCCAGTATCCAGTTCAGTTAGTGACGGGTAGTAGAATCCAAAATTTGGCAAATCTGAATCCTTTTGTTCATATGCCAAGTGGCAGCGCAGTAAATTACGTTTTTCTCAAGTTTTAATCACAATGTGTGCTTCCTCAAAACTATTCGCAAAGAAAGGTCATTTACTGTTGGTTTCTGCGGTGACTAAGCTAGAAATTCCAAATCGGACTGTATGTACACTTCAACCGTATCACAGTGGCTAATTCTGGTGCAAATGTGGATTTAGTCGAACCTGTCACGCGCTTGCTTTGGGATGAGGGTATTTGTCATCTCACATTCGTATTCAACCATGATCTACCGTTCACAGGGATAACTATGGGGCCTATTTTAGGCTCGCACCAGTATCCCTCGTGGATGCTTGTGTCTTGGTTGTCAGATCAGCAAAGGAGGTCTAGGCCCAAAAGCCCACTAGGCGAATACGGTCTCACGTGTATCGAGGCTCTCTGATTTCCGCCGTAACTTGCCTGCAGTTTCACAAGGAAGAAAGCTGAATCTGGCCCCTGGCTCTTTCTATGTGTAACGAATCTTGCCAAGAGATTGTGGCTTTGCTACACTTATCCTTGGACTTGCCTGTTTCAGCAGCAATAACAAGGTAAACCCTCCAGTAATACTCAACTTTTGAAGCAGAAAACACCAATTTGGTTCATGCTTCTGAACTCGGTCACCTCGGAAATTACAACCATGTCGTAGATTAGTGGGGACAGGTATCCGAGGGGCTAATTTGTCCAACCAGGGCCAGAACCAAGATGTCTTGACACCACCAAGGACTGCCCTCGTTTCTAATTATGTCAATTTAGTGGTCCACGCCGTGGTTTACATGATGCAAGGCTCAACTCTAAACGTGCTGACGGCCCCACTCGTCCAATGGCATGGAGAGATGAGGCTTCCGGGCAGTCCGGAGCTTCCGCTCCCAGACCCTCCATCGGACCACAGAAAGTGCGATCGCATCCATTCGCATAAAAGTTGAAGCTCCAAACCCCGTAGTCGGATTCTAACGTGATTCCCGTACGCGTTTAACCCCTCAAAGAGCTATACGTAACCGCGTCTGATTTGGTCACGGACCCATACATGTCACCCGAGTGACATTTCAGCAAATTTAGCGGCAAATCAAAAGTTATAAAATATGCTTATGTCTCGCAAGACATTGTGGCAAATTTCAGGCACATCAAATTGCGGTGGGTAGCCTCAGCCCCCGAGTAGCTTCGATACTGGCAGCTTCATCATGTTGTCTCTTCAATCCCGTGTGACGGGCGTCATCGTATTTCTAGCAGTTCTCCTGACTTTTCAGCTCGTTATATTGAGATACTCGCTCAACCAAAAGCACACAGGCGCCAAATTACCGGCCGATCATCATCTGCATCAATGGAAAAGTCGAATAACTCGGTCGTATGACTGATTGTCTTACTTATCAGAATCACCCAACCACAATGTCGGGAAGCAGCAGGAGGCAACCCGGAATCACAACTCCCAGCTCCCAGTTCAGAATTAAGTCTGTTAAGTTTTACTCGTTGTCGATATGAATAATCTTCACTCAATTTGACCATTCAACACATCTTGAGTTCGTCTTTCACTTCACGGCGTCACCGACGGCACATCAAACAAACTCGACGTACCCGCTAGGTCTTGAAGAAGTAGCCTGTATTATGAAATGAAGGATTGTCACATGGGAGAGGTGCGACATTATCAGGGCCAATATCAGAGTGATGGGCCAAATGTATGATATCAAAGAGCTACCAGAGTAACTACAGAAGGTAGATGGTTAGGAGCAAAAAGCAGACCTTCATGATTAATGAAATCTTTTCAAATAAAACTACAAGCTGTTCGTACACATTGGTCTGTCTGCGAAAATTGTGATTCGTACGTGCTTCGCTCTAGACACCTTTCTTGATATGTGTCTTTCTACGCATGTTTCAAGACTCTCAAATCGGCAGACCTTTCTACATATCAATGATAGTTCTACCAATGACTCTAACAAATCTAGCTTTTTGCGTAGACTACGGCGAGCCTACCTATCTAATTTGTCTATTTGTCCAATCTCCTTGCCCCATTCATCGAATTTTCCGGCAAAGTTGGCTTGCCACCGAGACTCGCTAACACTAAATCGTTCGTAGCAGTGAATTCATCAAGAGTCCGTAGTTCCTTTAGCGTAAACCATTTCGGCATGAGCAAAATCCGAACAGGAATCAAGGCGATGATCAACACCGGAAAGCCAATTGCGCCCAAAGTATGTGAGATGGCAACGCAAGCCGCGACTCCAGTCATCTGGAGAGAGATATAGAGAATGATTTTACGACGCCTTATCGAAAGCAGTGGCTCGTCGCGCTGGATAAAGCGTCTTTCCGACTGTAAGAATACAAACTTCTTTAAAATCCCGTTGGACTCTATAGACCCCCACTAGAATACCATCATGTCAGAAGGGAGCTGCTTGAAAAAAAGAAAATACGTACCCCAACAATAAAGAAGACACCAGCAAATACTGCAGCCGGCATTGTGTGCAGTACGACCAAGAGAGGTCCGGTCATTGTACCGATCAATGCCAGTCCCATCACAAAATGAGTCACTCGTTGTTCAACAACTTCAGTGGCAACTACTACTGGGCGACGAATTTCAGTACCTTCGCCCTCGGTAGTATGAATAATCTTCAGTTCTGTTTCATATACTGTCAAAGATTCCGTATGCACAGGCGCCTAGCAACAATCAGCTACCTCCAAAGGAAACTTAAGAAGAGTATAATACCTGAGGCACAAGTCCGTTTGGCATGGGTAGACCAAGTATTCCGGAAACAAAAGTTGTGCAGCCAAGAAGGAAGAAATCCCAATGAAAGCCACCCGGCTTTTTTAATGGAAATTGGCGAGCCTGTGCGGTGATACTGCTCACATTCTTCGGGGATTAGCAATGTCTCAACTAGGGTAGGAGAGGTGGGCGGACATGATCATAGTAGAATAGCAGCATAATCAAAAACCCAAAGGGCATGGCGACAAAGACCCATTTCGCGTCAAGGTTCCAAAAGTCGATTACCCAGTTTCGGGGTTGAGTGGGATGAAAGGCGGTCGTAGTTGGGACTCGCTCAATGTGTGTGTCTTTGATGTTGCCAGGTATATGGGAGAATCCAACCCAAAATATGGTGCCAAACTGCTGGTGTTAGCAGGAGGGAAACCGCCATTTATCCACGCCATGATTGACTTACAACATAAGTATAATCTGACAGAATTGAGCGCAATGTATTGTTCCACATTGTACTTGAACCTAGTTTTTCCAAGCCGTAAATTGTAAAAAAGTAGAGAATGGCGATAATACATGACAAATATCCAGCGGCGTGACCCGCCTTGTCGAATTCGTTAACGAGTTCTTCTACTCCCTTGACTGTTTCCGATAAGTATTGAGTTTGAAGTACTCAAGCAGACTGGACATACTGATATAGATAATACCGACGTACATGCCAAAAGATTCGCTCGAGAAATCTGTCACATAGCGCATATAGTCGCAGGCGTTAAAAACGGCCACAAGCCAATGGAAGATTGCAGCCCAGATCCCCGTCCATGCCATGAACTGGGGATATATTGAGGGTTCGTAAATATCAATAATGTCGTAGATGGTAAAGTTGAACAAGGATATAAGACCAGTTACGCCAACAATGGTCAAGGGCTGGGCGCTAAACAGACTAAAAACAATGGCGGCCATGGCTGATGAGAAGAGGGCTTCATTAATACCGAAAAACTCGCCCGTTCGACGGTACATGTCAAGCGTGTAAGCGATTGCGGGAAGAAGACTGTTTCAATACAGTACATTAGCCAGGGTCTGTATGAACAAGATTGTTTGGAATGGGGCTAGTGCTCAACATACTTGACAAAGTACATTCGAACTGTACTAGCTATCGTTCGGTAGGTTAAAGCGTCGACAATATCGCTCCAATAATATGGCAACCTTCGCCGGACGTCGCAATACATTCCCCAGCCAGGCCGAAGAAGGCGCCACCGTCGCCACCCATGCTGGTCATCGTAGGTGTAGCGCTTTTGTCGACTCAATGACGCCTCGTCGGACGAATTGCTTAGGTCCATTGCGAGCATTGCTTCGCCAAGAAGAAAACAATGAGAGAAGCTCAAAACAAGAATCTAACTGTAACTTAGTTAGAGGGCAACCGCAACTACAACCCACTTATACCTGTCCAAGGCTCGGCCGGAGTATTTTGGTGAGCTCTGACTGGCCAGTTTAGTTCCCGACCATTGTGTCATTTAAGTGCTGCCAAGATGCCGCCCAAGTGGATACGGTGGATGAGTGGGTCAGCAGTACAGCCAACTTTCTGCCCGGGCAGAATTTACGCTTCACTAATTATTCTATGTCCCTCTTCCCATTATTTAGTACTTTGAGGATAAGAGTTTGTCAGTCGTCGGTATTTTTTGGGACATGGAGTCTTTACGCGAAAATTTGCAAGGTGACATTTTGGAACGACTTGCTGAGGCCTTGTCGAAGTACCCCCTCAATCAGCTCGCCAACTCCACGCTGTGCATAGAGGCCTTCGTCAAGCACGGCAATGACGATAACAGTTGCGCGCCCACCGCTTCGGGCTCATCTCGGGAGCTGCTATTATCGGTTTGTGGTATTTCTTATTCTATCAGCTGCTCGTGCTAATGCAACTTGTAGCATGTGGTAAATCTGTCCGTTTTCAAGACACCTCAGTCTTCTTCTAGCTCCCCCATCTCAACCCGAGCCGCCGTTTCAGAAAGTCCATTCCAAGATGAACCTCATCAATATGTTCCCCTCGCGGCTGCGATGCCAACACACGAGCCATCGCCCACCCCTGTATCGCCTTGCCGCGTTACTCGCGCCCAGTTGCGTAAACGTCAGGGTGGGCTGCGTCCCGCTCAGAAGAGCGCTGTTATCGATGATGACACCGATAGCCGCCGTCAGATGCAGGTCAAGAATGGCAACTTCCCCAAGAGAGCCAAAATCCAGCCAGCCGGAGCCTTTCAGGCCCAGGAGTCATCATTGGCCAAGTTCATCATCGGTGTATGGAAAGAAATACATTCAAGCATTATTCTTGAGCCCCATTTTCTCGATGAGCAAGCCCAAATTACAAACAGCAATACTGCAGCAATGCCGTCACCTCAAAACTTTAATTCCACCGATCCGATGCCCCAAGATTCCCAGTCAATCTCAGCCATTGCTAATCGGCTGCAAACTCAATCTGACCCGGCTCCGAGTTTCTTCAGCCAGGGCAACTTATTATGTCGCAAAGTGACTCAAACTAGCCGCACCTGTCGATCCATCGAGGTCATTGTCCAGGCCCGCTGGGTTGAACTCTTCGACTCATACGTTGAGTATCTCGCCTCCATGAACCCAGGAGTTTCGCCAACAAAAAATCGAATGAAAGCCCTATCCGAGGCTTGCAATGACTTTGGGTGGACTGAAAAAGAAATGCGCAACAAAATGGCAATTTGGAGAGGTTACAAGGAGATAAAAGATGCCGGGGGCTGGGTTATGCTTGTATTTTCAGGAATGGGCCTTTACCGCTTGTGCAAATACCGCATCGGCCTTGAAAAGGACAAAACTCAGCGACTGCGCTCGCTAAGCCCCAGGATGGAGGTCGCGGCAGACACTCTGCATCCTGGTTGGCGCCGCCTACTGGCCATTGTTGGCGAATCCACTCAACCTCGCTTCACTGGCCATCCACACGATTGGGTAGTGCACCAAGACGGAGCTGACCCAATACCGCTTCAGTTAACATACCTAAGACGCGACCCAAATTTCAGCTTTGAGCATATCGATGAATCTACAATAGATACTACGAGATGGGGCATGGATGATCCTCGCTGGACTCCGCCACCTACGATAGCCTCATGTCCTAGAGGCACTTACCACTGTCAGTCATGTGGGCAAATTCAGTCTGAAAACGCCAAAATCAGTGAATGCTTGTGTTTCCCAGATATCTTTGGCACTCAAAAATTGCCCTGCCCAGTGCAGGTGTTTCGCACGGCGGATGGACGAAATAACGGACTCCAAGCCTTAGTTCCGTTTGAGAGAGGAGTTGCCGTTGGAGAATTCACGGGTCTCATCACAAATGAAGTCGAGGGCCTTGATGTCATGGACAGTTCGGTTGGTACCAGAAGGTATCAGATCTGGCAGGGCAGGCAAGGCAACTTCACTAGATTCATAAACCACAGTTGCAAGCCGAATGCGCAGTTTCAACATTTCGTCTGGTTGGGTATACAGCGCGTTTTACTTGTTAGTAAAGGCATTGAAGCGGGTGTAGAAGTTACAGTAGATTACTCGGGCAGCTATTGGCGGGGTCTGGACAAGAAATGTTTGTGTGGTGAAAGTTGTTGTCGATACAAGGATAAAGCATAAAGATCATAGACTAATCAGACCTGTACTGAAGATTACAAGTGCCCATCTTGAGTTGATGTTCTCGGTAGCTTTTGGAGCAGGGCTCCCACCCAGCCTAGGGGTTGGAATCCCACTCTTCCTGTTGTCCAAACCCACTAATTCCAGGCAGGAATGAGCCAAACAAATATTCTTCAATGGAAGGGAAAGCCATTATGTCACTTCCTAGACCTATAGTATTGGCAGGTGCCTCAGAGCCGATGTTTTCAAAATTATTCCAAAACTCGTTTTCATTGGTCTGATCAACTTCTTGGTTCTCTGATGAGGGCAAATGTGGATACATGGCTTCTCCAATACCATGTACTTCAGCTGGGTTGGCCGGAGGTGAGTCATGGGCTGTTAGATTAGAGGGTGTGTCAATGCTTGATAAGGTAACTCGACTCGTGTCACGCCGATACCACAGTCTTCGGAGCATNNGGCTATAACCGTGACAAATATGCGATTCGATCGAAGAGGCTTCTTCCATGGCAGAAATAAACTTCAGCCCCAGGCGGGTCACTTCTTTGCCCTCATTGGCAGTTTGAAATGCTCCTGCGCTTTGCGCCTTGTGAAGGAAAACTGCCGCATACACTCCGTATCTAAGGTTTTTGTTAGCCATCACGCTAAATGTTTGCTCGTTATTCAGCTTCTAGGTGGGAACATACAAGTGATAACGTGATGGCAAGTAACATAATACGCCGCGAGGGTCAAGCCCATTCATCAGTCGCAGTAGCTTTTTAGCTGCTCTAATGGCATCGAATATGTATGGCCCATCGGGAGACAACATAACACCGCGAGAGAAGAGCTCCGCTAGAGGTCGTTTGTTTGTATGTTGGCCCCGTTGCAACGGTACTCGTGGAGCCGATGTCCTTGTGAGAACAGCCTGAAATGCAAATGCATTGACGTACAAGCAAATATATTCGTATATCAAGAGCAATGTGGTCTTAACGCAGGGTTTTATTTGAACATCTTGCCACTTTGTTTGCCAGGTCATTGCAGAACGCTGAAATTCATCGAGGTAGCAGGGATAGTCTCCATCATAGATCATGGCCATGGTTCGTTCTTTTGACGAATACAGTATCGTATGAGCATTATACAACAGTTGCGTCAGTTCTAACGTTGCTTCTAAAACGGACGCATAATCCCTGTCTTTAGATCCCGGTATGGGTTTGAGGGTGGGGAAATCCTTTGCCGTAAACTTGGAAGACATGGAAGGTCCACGAGACCAGAAAGACTGTCCCAACCGAACAGATATTTGGCGATCAGCCAGGTAGACATCTCGACGATCTTAGCTCAAGTCTATGAGTAGAAGGTCATTATTGTTCCACCTACAAGTCCAAATAAGTCTTTTCTGATTTTCCTCCTCTTGGGACTCCTTGGTGATAATATCGCGAAATGCAGTACGGTCCAGGCGTAAAAGATAGCCTTGTCGAACTGCAAGACCTACTAGGGACCAAGCAGTTCTGTCTTCGCTAAAAAGACTTTTCGAGGCCTCCGAGGACGTTTGCTCTATTTGAATGTGAGGTAACCATTCCGCCAATAGCAAAAGACCTTCCACAGTTCTCGGAGTTTGCGCCCAGGGATGTGTGAGCAGCACTTCAAGCAAGAGGCGCTGGGTGTGATCCCAACAATATCGGTGCACGAGTGAATGGTTCGATGAATCTCTTGAGGCAATAGTAAGTAATACGGTCAAAAGGAAGTAGTCGGACTTTTGTATTTTTTCCATAGCTGATGGCCCCAGCAGATAGCTTGGAACAATGGGGCAATAGGGATGATATTTTTGGGCAAATCTATTTTCGTTAGCATTTACGAGCATACCCTAATGTATTTGTATAACCAACATGAAGAGCAGTTCAGGTAGGACACTAGGATGCAATAAACCTCTTTGAATCAATTCATAATCATCAAGCACCATTGTTGATGTTTTTCCTTGACTGAGGGCCCGATCCTCGTCTGAGTGCGCCAGAATTTGCAGTGCGTCAGACGGATTTCTTAATTCCATGC
Organism: Calonectria naviculata; assembly: GCA_003031705.1. Taxonomy (NCBI): domain Eukaryota; kingdom Fungi; phylum Ascomycota; class Sordariomycetes; order Hypocreales; family Nectriaceae; genus Calonectria; species Calonectria naviculata. Next base: position 11,568 of record NAGG01000412.1, read on the forward strand.
AGAGATTTTCATCTTCAACTTGGTTCTCATACTCTTCGTGGTCGAAATCTGAACAACCTGGGTGAGTCGGCTCTTCCTGGCCCAAAACTGAGTCCGAGCCAGATTCTGTTGAACGGGCATGATCTGCTTCATAGGCTTCCGAAGATGGTTCTGTTTGAATGACCCTTCGACGTTTTCTAAAGTTCCCTCCTCGCTTAGAGGCAACCAAGACACAATCGCTTCCTGAATGATGACATGATACACAAGGGGGTTTCTTCGCTTCGCCGATACCATCGCTACGAAACAGCATTAGTTATGCAATCTTTAGAAGGGGACTTCAGGGCCGAGATGGTATTTACAGGTTACATTTAGTTTTTCGACTTCGGCATCGTAAACATGCCTGGTACGATCTTTTGCCTGTTCCAGTTGTCATGTTCAAACCGTCGGCAAAGGGCGGGGAATGGGTGAGATGGAGCGGGGTGCAATGCCGACGCTGAATCATTATTATGGTGATTGTTCGGCAATAGTCGGCAAATGAACTATTGGTAGACCTCGAATCTACTCCAGGATCAGCACACCCACCACCAAAATAGGAAGATGGTAGAATTGGAATTTGTTGCACAGAAAAGATGCCAAGTGGGGTGGGTAAATGGGCACATCTTTTAATAGAGATGTCAATTTTCAACGTGGTTGTATATCAGACTGGCCAAAACACATTCCTTTTCACTGCAGTAACATCCACTTCAAATCTCCCAAATTCCAACCATATGAGCCCAGATGAGAATAGATATTTAAGGAAGGCCTTGTCGAATCTCAGAACGCTCATTCAAGCCCCA